>BSBK01003447.1:1262500-1503691 GCA_027943335.1 Chamaecyparis obtusa
AAAGTTTGGTCATTACTAAAAATGTTTCCTCGGCTTATACTGTCTTCCTTGGCAATTAACTATTGTTTGGTCGACACTAGAATTTTGCTCGGCATACACTGACTCAGTCGACACTAACATTACTTGGCTTTAAACATGATTTCTCTATTTTTGCTCAGTCAAGCCTACCAGTTTAGTCTTTAGTCTTACTAGGATAAACAATACATTGTCTCATCATTGTACAACATAGTCAAGTACACTTTGTAGTATCAAGATAACTCAACCTTTCCCCAATCCTTCACAACAATACAATAGATATAGTACTTTCCTAATTAGCAATAGTCTTACCAATTAGGGTTTGACATCAATGACAATAAACAATTGTTTCAATCATAGTTTCCAACAATCTCCCTCTTTGGCATTGATGGCAAGACCATATGACATCACGTGAATAACACATTGATTACCAACCAATCCAAAAAATTATCTATTCATCAGAGAATTATTATAATATCCTTAGCTTCATTCTGATTCAGAATCCTATAAGCCTCACTTCTGTGACCATCAGAAGTATTTAGATCTCCCTCTATCCCAATCCTTCATTTCAGTTCATCACCCTTACTTTTCAGTGTCATGTGTTATCATATCAGTTCATCTCCCTCTTTGACAAAAATGCCAAAGCAACAACTAAAACATAAATCCATCAGATGTAGATAATATTTGTGCAGCTCAGTGTTTCTCCCTCTGTCATCTTTCTTATGACTGATTCTTTGTCTTTGCTCCTTTTCACAACTCTAGGCCAGCCCTAAAGTGTGACAATCTTCTACATCAATTTGTCAAATATTCTGCAGTAGCATATTTGATGCAGCACTCCTAGCCTGACTAGGTAGCCTCAGTTAGGGGAAGGACCCCTAATTGACTTCTCAATTACTCATGAGCTTCTCTGGGTAAAGCTTTAGTGAATTTGTCTACTAATTGTTCTTTTGTATTCACATATTCCATTCAGACTTCTTTATCTTGTACTAATTCTCTCAAGTAGTGATACTTGATTTCTATGTGCTTGGTCTTAGTGTGCATCACTGGATTCTTAGAAATATTAATAGCACTTGTGTTGTCACAGAAAATAACAACAGGTTCAATGATTTCTTCTTTCATGCCTATCAACAATTGTTTTATCCATACCAAATTCAAACAGTTTATTGCTGCAACAACATACTCAGCCTCGGCAGTAGATTAGGAAATGCAATTTTGTTTCTTGCTCGTCCAGGAGACTAATCTATGTCCAAGAAAGAAATATCCACCACTAGTACTCTTTTTGTCATCTACATTTCCTGCCCAATCAACATTTGTATAAACTCTGAGTTCAAATTTGTCATCCTTCTTATAATATAGACCATAGTTAGTAGTTCCTTTCAAGTATCTCATAATTCTTTTCACAGCCATCATGTGTGTTTCTTTAGGATTGACAGAGAATCTTGCCACAATCCCAACAGCTAGTGCAATATCTGGTCTACTATGTACAACATACTGTAATTTTCCAATCATGGATCTGTACAAAGTCTGATTCACTTCTGCAGCATCATCATTCTTAGATAACTTTTGTCCAGTAACCATAGGAGTACTCGCTGGTCTAGTATCTTCCATCCTAAAAGTTTTCAGTATTTCATTAACATACTTAGGCTGTGTAATGAAAATTCCTTTCTTCATCTGATATACTTGTAAACCAATAAAGAATTTGATCTCACCAAACATGCTCATTTCAAATTCAGTTTGCATTTCATTTGAAAATCTTTTACACAATGCATCTTGTCCACCAAAAATAATGTCATCCACAATTTTTTTTTCCAACAGGATACCTTTACCTTCTTCATCTTTCATGTATAGATTGCTTGTGTCATTTGTTCTTAAAAATCCAATCTGTATCAAGTAATTGTGCAACCTCTCATACCATGCTCTGGGAGCTTGTTTCAATCCATATAGTACTTTGTTCAGTTTGCACACCATGTGTCTTCTGTTTGGATCAATAAAACCTTCTGGCTATTCTATGTAAACTTCTTCTTCTAGTATACCATTTAAAAATGCAAACTTGACATCTATTTGATATACTTTGAAATCTTTATAAGCAACATATGCAAGCAGGGTTCTTACTCCTTCCAATCTAGCTACAGGGGCAAATGTCTCCCCATAATCTATTCCTTCTTCTTGTGTGTAGCCTTTGCATACCAACCTAGCTTTGTTCCTAGTTATTTCACCATTTTCATTCATCTTATTCCGAAACACCCACTTTGTTCCTATAACATTTTTATTTTCAAGTCTCGAAACCAGAGTCCAAGTATCATTCTTCTCAATCTAGTCAATCTCTTCATTCATTGCTTGTATCCAGTCTTCATTCTCCAATGCCTCTCTAGTTGACTTGGGTTCAAATTCACACAGTAGGCATGTTGGATCCTTAGTCTTACTTCTGGTCTGAATTCTAGTATTTTTGTCTCCAATTATCTGTTCAGGCTTGTGATGTCTTCTTACATATTTTTACAAAATAGGTTAAACTCTTCTATCCTCTATTTCATCAGGTTCCCCAACAAGATTTTTAGATGCTCGACAAGTTCTTGTTCTCTTTTGGCACTATTTTCCTGATGCTCGACAGCATCTGTCTGTCGCTTGACATTGCTTACCCGAGGACTCAACATCAAGTGCAAGTCTGTTACTTGCCTCTTCTTCTTCCTTAATGTACACAAAATATCTATAATCTTCTGGTTCTCTTTTGTTATTAGCTTCATTTCTTTCTGCATACTCATCAATTTTCACATTCACACTTTCCACAATTTTGTTGGTGTTAGAGTTCAAACACTTATAAGCTTTAATTTTTGTGGAATATCCTAGGAATATGCCTTCATCACTCTTAGCATCAAAATTTCCATTCCTAGTGTCTTTTAATATATAGCACTTACTTCCAAAGATTCTAAAGTATTTAACACTCGGTGCATACCCATGCCATAATTCATAGGGTGTCAGATTTGTACCTTTCTTGATCTGTACCCGGTTAAGAGTGTAGATAACAGTGCTTATAGCTTCTTTCTAATATTTCTATGCCACATTCTTTTCAATCAACAATGTCCTTGCACAATCCAAGATAGATCTATTTCTCCTTTCTGCTATACCATTCTGTGGAGGTGTTCTAGGTGTAGACATCTATCTTTTAATTCCTCTATCATTGTAAAATAGATTGAATTCATTTGATGTAAATTCTCCACCTCGGTCAGATCTAAGACATTTCAGGTTCCTACCTGTCTCCTTCTCAACCTTAGCCAAATACCACTTAAAGAATTGAAAAGCTTCAGATTTTTCTTTTAGAAACATTACATGCATCATCCTAGTATGATCATCAACAAACAAGATAGAATATCTAGCACCACAGTAACTTTGTACACCATAGGTCCACAAAGGCTAGTATGAACCAAATCTAAAATGTTTTCAGAAGTAAAGGATTTTCTCTTAAAACTTGACTTTGTCATTTTTCCTAATTGACATTCGTTGCACATCACATTCTCAGGTTTCTTCAATCTGGGTAGACCTCTTACCTTTTTCTTCTTACTTATCTCTACCAGATTGTCAAAGTTAACATGACATAGCCTTTTATGCCATAACCAAATATCATCAAGTTGTGCAATTATACATGTTTCTTTAGATAGGTCAAGATAGAACAAATTACCTCTAGTCTGATCTCCACTTCCAATTAGTTCTCTAGTAGCATCAAATATTTTAGCTTTCTTGTGATGAAATTCCACTCGGTAACCAGTTCTGTTGAGCTGAGCAACACTTAACAAATTATAATTAAGACCTTCAACCCAATATGCATTTTCACAAGATATCTTATCAGTTTAATGAAACCTTTTCCCTCTAACAGGACATGGTGCATCATTACCAAATGTTACACTTTTACCTCTGTAATGATGCAAGGTCTCAAACTTATTTTTGTCACCAGTCATGTGATATGAACAACCACTGTCAATAATCCATTTATCATTCTTGTTCACATAGGATATCAATGCAATTTTCTCATCCTCATCAGATTCATCTTTCATTGCAACATAGACTACCTCAATTTAAAAATCATCACTATCAGTGTCAATTTCTTCTTCAGCAATGTAACAAGATTTCTTACCTTTTCCTTTGTAGTCCTTGTTCCTCCGGTAGTTTCTATCATCTCTTCTATCTTTGTGTTTTCTTTTTCTTTCATCTTCTTTATCCTTCCTCTCAGGACATCTAGCAGCTATATGACCAACTTTATTACATGCAAAACATATAATAGGGAGTTTACCTTTATACTTTCCTTTTCCTCTTCTCAGTCTTCTAGCCATAAGAGCTTCTAGATCTTCCAGTTCTTCATCAGAAGTGTCACTATCACTTTCACTTTTTCTTTCACTTTCACTTTCACTGATGCATCTTTCTTTTTCTTTCTTTGGCTTGTTCAGAACTAGTTGTGACTTGAAAGAAGATTCAACATTACCAATGCTACCAACAGTGAAATTATCATAGTTAGAGAGTTCAAAAGTAGTTAGCTTACCAACCAAACTTTCCAAAGTAAGCACATTAGCAGAGTTGCATCTAGATTCCTGAATAGCTGAGATCTTAATAGCATATATAGGATGTAAGGTTCTTAGTACTTTCCCAATTATAGTTTCATCATCAATAATCCCATTTGCTCCTCTAATAGTATTCACAACTTCTTTTATTCTTCCATAATATTGTGCAATGTTCTCACCTTCTTACATTCTCATTTCATCAAACTTACTTCTAAGACTCTCGGCATTTACTTTCAGTACATTTAAGTCACCACCATAGATCCTTGCAAGAGTGTCCCATATCTCCTTAGCAGTTGAGCAATCCTTAATGTCCTCAAATTTTTGATAGCTTAGGGCAAATGCAATTTCCAGCATTGCCTGATTATGTTCTTGCTTAGCTCTCATTTCTTTGATAGTCAAAGGTGCGATAGGTGAGACATAGCCATTCTCAATGTAGTACTTTGTAGAGTCACCAATACTAGCCAGATGTAGCTTCATCAAGCTTTGCCATGCAGGGAAGTTTTCTTTATTCAGCTTCGGTACCTCCTTATACATCCCGATCATTTGCTTCAAGTCCCTTTAAACTTGATTTCTGTAAACACTAATAATAAGCAACAAAGCTCTGATACCAATTGTTACAAGTAGTGTTTGCTGTTGCACCAAAAGATCTACCTTTTAATGCCCGATACAACCACTAAACTTATAGAAGACACAAGAGGCGGTTAAGCCATGTCACAAATCCTGAGGGGAGCACTGACCATTTTTCCAACAACACACACATATATATTTATATATATGTGTATATATATATGTATACACATAGACACATAAATATATATATATATATATATATATATATATATATATATATATATATATATATATATATATATATATATATATATATATATATATATATATATATATATATATATATGTATGTATATGTATATATGTATATAAACACCTATTCATATTATATATATAAACACTTATATATACACATTCATATTCATATTTATTTACTTATTTAGGTCTCTTGGGCAAGTAGGGACTTAGGTGGCACTTAGCTATTAAGAGATTACCAAATCCTAAGGAACGAATCTTATATACTCACCTATTTTAGGTTCATTATCTAGCATAATTGTAGAGGGCATATAAGTTTGTTTATCATTGTTTTTAGCGCTATAGGAAAAGAGCAAGATATAATAATAATTAGTAGGATCCATTTAAATCCAGAAATTATCTCCAAATCAATGGGAGCTTTGTAATATCATTAAATGGGCCTTCACTTTCGACATTAAGTAATTAATTATTAATTTTAGGAATCATGATTGTGATGCCCTCTTTCCTTTTTTAGAATCCAGAAAATCTATATTTTGATCTTATCTAGAAGTGTCTTAAGTTAGTAACTTTAAGTGGTCAATCGCCCCTCAGCCCTTAAAGTAAAAGAATGATGGTGAGATGATGGTAAATTAATGCAGGACATGATTCATGTGTGATCAAGCTCCCCATTATGATTAATTAGGGATCAATGCTAGCAATGGACGTTAAATAGCATTGAAGTTTGGAAAGAGAAGCCAAGTCATCTAATTTTCCTATCATAATGAAGAATGGAATCAAGATTTTTAACCTTCCATCTGTAGGAGAATAGGCAAATGGCTTTTAAGGGCCAGATCAAGCCGGAGAGATGGAACGGTATTCTCAACTCCCTATCAGATTCAACTCGTAGGACTCTAGAGAAAGGATTAGGGGATGACAATTTTGATAACGAGTTCACTGTCTGTGTCAATGACCATATAGTAGGGCTTTTTATCGCATTAGAAACATTTAATGGAGTAAAAAAGTTAAGGATTATAGCGGCTGCTAAAGAAATATTTAAGAAGGATTTCTTGGATGGTTTAGAAAAGGCGGTGTTTGGCATAGATAAGAACCTGACTATCCCTTATCCAGAAATCTATATGAAAATGACATTGGCAGAATTACCTACCATTCCATATTTTCAATGGCTACCAATGTCATTTTTGAAGGATGAGGGCAAATTTGATAAACATTGGCCAGTGATGAGGTGCAACCTAGACTTCTTGATAACTACACTACTCGAGGAACAGGTGGAACTTGACTGGGTGTTGAATTACTATCGGGCGGAAGGTTTCGACATCCCAACAAAACTTGATGAGGATGAGATTAACAATGTTAGGATTGTTGCTCCCTCAATAAGGAAAAGTTCAAGGAACAACCCAGCCAACAAGGGCGTAGAAGAAATTGTCATTCTGAAAAAGGATGGAAAAGCATGGAGTTGTAGAGTGATAAGCAAAGATTAAAGGGTAGCATTGATATATAGTAAGAAGAAATATGGTTGCATGCAAACTTTAATAGCTACTTTTGAAATCTAATAGATAGTATAGTATAACACTTTTGGAATCTTCTAGTTAAATTTTGTCTTTAAAAATTGAAAACTTGATACTGGGCTTTGTACCTAATTAGAAAGAAGATGATAAACATTTCATGGAAGGATTGAATAGTGTTTTAATTTGGTAAAAAGGGTTTATATTAAATATGTGATGTTTAAAAATATGGATTAGAAGCTTTCTAGATGGATTAGCAAGCTTATTTGTACGCATTTGAATTTATGATTTTCTATTTACCCTTGGAACTAATAAATGGAGCCATGTATCAGAGAACCTTTGACCAACCCTTTACAGGATCTACCATAGTATTGGACAATCACCTTAAGAAAAGCAATCATAGACCTACATTGTCTCTCTAGCCCTCTTTCAACCCTTTTAGTTTACTTTCAGGTATGATAGACCTTCCCCACTTCGAGCCCTCTCCTTTAGGTTATCTAGGTCCTTCTTAAGTTTATGTCTAGCTTTATGAAATCTCCCCCATAGAAATAAGGATCATCAGGAACATTACTTGGAGTACCAACTTGGATACAACAAAATAAGATTGTGTAAATGGATATAGCTTTTGATAGAGCCAATATATATATAAATTTTGATTGTCATATAAGCTCTATTTGCATTTGTCAATTAGAGAAAATATTTGGTATTTTATTTAGCAAAATCAAAATAACATCATAGTTGAAGGAATACTTAAGTACATTTAGAACTTCATAATGGGGAGATTGTTTTGTATAACAAATATAGGTAACGGTTCCAGTATAAGTTCAGTACTGTGCCAGATATAAAAGGGCACATGAGATGTTTTTACTTTCACCAAGTTAAGAGATATACTTTCATATATATATATATATACTATGTGAATTATGTGGGCATGTATATGGGAAGGTATTCTTATTTCGGTTAGGTGGACTTTGGTTTCTCAGCTATGTTTCTCCTGAATTTTAATAGCATTTGCTTTTCCACAGGATGAATTTCGACTTTAATTTTAAAAAGGACAAGGCTTACAAAAAATGACAACCACATTCTGGATGTTTAAATTGGCATATTATCAGATAGAAATTTATGAGATAGGTAAAATTGTATATGAGGCCTCAACGAGTAGGCATTCTCTTTACTCAAATTGGTTTTCACATAAGCTGGCAGCCCCTTCCATTGTCATAACTAAGATGCTCCTTCTAGAATTGGTTACTATTTTAAGATAGGCGTTTGACATTCAACATTTATATTTATTCTTGGCTAGGTTTCCCTTCCCCATTGAGGTTGGTAGGGTTCAGATGTTTGAAAGCAATTTTTTCCTTGTCCTGTGCCTTGGTCTAGCTCGACTCAATTCTTCATTAGGATCTCTTATCTAGAAGTCAGCACAGATTGCTCTGTGTTGATTTCAGGCTAGGAATCCTCATGCTATTATTGTTCTCTCTGGCTTTATCTTATTATTAATCTTCATGAGTCTCTTCTGTTTAGATTAGGGATTTATTTGGTTTTAGCTGTTAGGCTTTTAATCGCTTTAACTATGGAAGCATAATCTCTTTTTTCACCTTTTTTCTTTCTATTTTTACATGCATTTCCTTACTGGCATGCTTCACTTTCATATATATATATATATATATATATATATATATATATATATATATATATATATATATATATCTATATATATATATATATATATATTCTCATACAAACAAGTTCTCATACGAGAATATCAACATTTTGAATCCTTTCCATATAAGGCACAGGTAGAGGAAGTAAAAGGAATACTCACAATAAGTTGAGCCATAGCAACTAAATCTCCTCTCAATGGTCTTTATGTCTTGAACTATTACCTTCGAGTAATGGGGACAGATGTTAGAAGACAGGGCCCAATTTTAAATAGTAGAAACAGAGGATCCCTAGGCTATTGTTTTTATATCTACAATAGCCTAAACTTTTAAAACAACCTTTTTGACGCTCGACATAACATATTAAGCTAATGATTTCTTAAGTTAGGATTTGTTTTTCATTTGACTCTGATCTCTGCCCTTTAATAGTAGTCATATATGGATATCTTGGAAGCTAACCGTTAGAATATTAGTTCTTTAACATATTTTTGCAGGTAAGAGCAGACAAAGTAGGCTCATCTGCTATTTTGAGCCATACTTGGTAAGGGTAAAGACACGTTCCTTTCTTCATCATTATTAGTAAATGTTAGTATCATTGATAAATTTCTTTAATAGTCGAGAATATTCTAACGAGGATCTTAGTCTAGAAGCTGAGATGTGACAGGTAAGGCAGGAACAGAAGCCACGAATGGAAAATCGTCTATTGCATATTCTGGCGTATTTTTATGTATTTGTTTGCAGAGTAAAGCTTTTATATTAGGAAATTTCAGTTCAGAACTACAAATAAATTTTAACTTGGATCGACATGGAAGGATCCCGGCATGGGCAGAATTTGGTTACACCAAAAGAAGACTCCACATCTGCCCACGACAAAAAAATGATAAAATGCTACATCTTCAATCAAGGACAAGAAGGATTAAACAATTTGAATTAATTGAAATTGAATTGTATTCTATGTGTATCTTTAAAATTTGGAAAAGGAAGGAATGACCTCTTAAAACATCATGTATCAGATTCCAGACTACGGTCCTAGGCAAGACTGGACGTTTTCTCAACCCCACTCTTTCCTACCAGTGCCTGCACTAAGCGGGGTTTTGTAACACCTTTTATTATTAATAAATTTCTTGGCTTAGGCCTTTTACCGAAAAAAATAAAAACAAAAATAAAACATTAATAAAAATTAAAATTCTTAAAGATATTATAACTTTAATTAATTTTAATACTATTATATTAAATTTTAGAAAAATTTAGAAAATCCAAACCTTAAAACCAAAATAAATGAAAATAATGCAAATAAGATTTATAAAATCATAGTACTATTGTAATGAAATTTGGATTCTACTAGTTAACTAGTTATTAAAAACAATCATATGAACCAATGATAAGTAAGTTGTTTTTTATTTTTCAAATTTATTTTATTATTCTAAAGTTTACATGCATATTATTTAAGTTTTTAAATTCTAAAAAATATTTTTTCTCATTGTGATTGGTTAATAGATTTGAGGTGTTATACACGAATTTTTAGGAATGATTGTTTCTGTTAGAGTAAAGTATTAATTATATTAATTAACTTTACCCCTTCTTAAGATGTCAACACTTTTATTTTTAGTTGTTTATATTTAAACACACATGCACTAGTTGATTCAAACTTATGCACTAGTTATTTTAAATATAAACTTGCATGCATTAGTCTTGTAATAATTCAACTAATTATTACATGCACTTCTTCTTTTTAGGTTTGCCTTTCAAGGCTTTCGATCTCCTTTATATGGATGATCCATTGTATATTTTATTCATTCATTATTTGAGGATAATTTTTTCTTTATATTTTTGAGTCAAACACTTGCCCTCTTCTTGTCTCTACTTCCTTGTAACAAGTTTTTGTATGCAGGTGATCTTCGGGTTTTGTGAATTTGTATTGCTCAAATCCTACATGGTATCAGAGCCTAATCTGCTACAGCTTGTTCGCGTTTGAAGGATTCAAATTAGGGATTTTTTTTGCTGATTTGAGAGGTTTTGGTATTCTCTGTAGGACATTATTTTTTTTTTTTTTTTGCCTGCAAAAAATTATTTTTTTTTTAGCACTTTTTACAGAGAGGGTTTCTTGTCAAATCTGGGGGGGACCTATTTTTCTGGTCATCTTGGCTTCAAACGGACCTCACGGTTGCGTTCAAAGCAATTAGAACTCCAAGATCTATATAAAATTTGTCCAATTTGGACAAAGTTGGAATCAGTGAGAATTTTTTTTTTGGTAATCAACCCTGGCATGAATCTTGAGGCGATCAGTATTTTTTGGAGCACTTCTGACTCAAACAGACCTCACGGTTGCGTCTGGAAGGCCCGAGATACTCAAAATCTATATAAAACTTGTCGAATTCTGACAAGTTGGCCTCTGAGAAAATTTTTTTTTGCACACTAGGCTGTATGACCTAACATGCAGTTCGAGGCAGCATAAGGTACAATTTATGATTTTTTTTTAAAATAAATTTTTTTTTTTGGCCGGGTAGCCACCCGGGCGCCACCCTGCAGGCACCCGCACGCCGCCCAGCCCACCGAGCGCCACCAGTTAGCTTCACCGAAGCTGCCGACCGCGCCATTGCCGGAGTCACCACCACCCGCTTCGCCGTCGGAGTCGCCACCGACTCCTCGCCCGCCCATTGGCCCCCACCCCTGGTCTTATGGGGGACCAGCCCTCGGCCCCCTGCGCCTATCAGCTTTAGCCCCTGGTCGCGTCTATGACCAGGGCCAAATGTTTTCAGCCCCCAGGATTTGAGCCGTGATGGCCATTTGGCCGTCAATTTTAGGCTCGGCATCTGCTGACATCAGCAGACTCTTTTCTCATTTTTGGAGTTTTTTAAAGGGTATTTGGGTTTTTTTGCAAATATCTCGAGCATCTAGGATCGTAATTGGGCGTGCGATATATCGTTGGAAAGCTGGTTCTGAGTCCGATCTGAATTTGTTAGTATGGTTTTGTGATTTTTCCATTTTGATTCTCTTTTTTGCTGTCAAAGTTAGATGTTCTCTATGATCGTGGCGTTTCAAACCTCCTGCCTTTCGAGATCCATTTCTCTTGCATCCGGGCTCCATTTTCAGCAAACGAGATGTTGCCGGAAAGATCTTTCTAAGATTTTATCAGATCTGACGGTTTCATGTGGTTTTTTGTCTTTTTTCTAATGTCACCCATCCTCAGATCCTTGTAGACACCTTCTTTGGGCCCTCAGCACAGTTGTTGGTGTTTTGCTCATATCTTGAGCATACGGTGTCAAAATTTGGCAAACGAGATATCGTCGGAAAGATGATTCCAAGATATTATCAGATTTGGAGGTTATTTTTTTTGGTTTTATTTTTCTAATGGTGTTTTTCTTTGTCAAAGCCAGATCTTCCATTCTGCACTCCGGGAGCTCTATCTTGCACATCCGGACTCCATTTTTGGAAAATGATATATCGTTGCAAAGCTTGTTCAGAGATATTTTTATTTCTATGAGTCATTTTTTCAGATTCTACTCCAAGTTCATTTTATTCAAATTCTTTCTTTTTTGCAGTCTGGTGGATATCTTGGTTGTTTCAAGTCCTAGGATCTCTTCCCTTTGAGGGATGGCTCGTCTTAGGTTGTTCTTTTGTTTCACCGGCCTTTGATCTTCTTTGAGTAGTGTATACTTCACTTTTGTAGCATTCTTTTATGCACACGCACTAAGCTAAAGTGCCATTCTATTGCTTTGATGAGATCTTGCACATGTTCGTGCTATTTGTACTCGCACTCCATTATAAAGTGCCAAGGGGGTTTGTTGTTTGCCATCTTATTTTTTCATGTGAGCATTCCTCCAACGACATTAGCCTCAGGTATCTTTATTTGTGTTTGTACTCTCTCTGCACATTCGATGTTTCAGATTCTTCTTCATCATGCAGTTCATATTGGATGATCTTTTTAGTGTACCTGTCATTACTCCCTTGTCAGTAGTATGGGGGGTTTCTATTGTTGGTTCTACTGCTTCCTTGGTTCGATAGTGTGAGCTATGTATTCAGTATTTGATCCTATGTACTAGGCGGTTGCAGTGGCTGGGTACCTATGCATTCTGGTGAGATGGATCACTTACCATATAGACACTCTTTTCTTTCCTATTTTGGATGCACTCTTCTAGCTTTGATTGATAAGCTCTTCAGGCTTTTGGTGTCTATGCCATCTGTATCTTCGAGTTCAGGTGTTTGCCTTTGTTTGTCTCTTGATTCGAGTAGTGTCATTTGAGGGCACTCATGCAAATTACAGTCTTCTTTACCTGGTCATATTTCTGTGGAGGATCTTCAGATCATCAATTTCTTCTTGATAGAGTTTGTAGATTCATGCTTCAGTGATGTTTTACATGTTCATCTTTGTTCCTATTTTTTGGAACATTCCTAGTTTTGGAGGCTTCTTAAGTGCTTCAGACTAGTCTTTGTCTCTTTCTAGAGTAGAGTTTTTCCCATGTGGTTTTCTCTATTTCTCTGCTTTTCAGAGACTCTCTTTTGTACTTGGGTACCTGATCAGGCCTTTGTTGCTGGGACCCATTTGCTTTCTTCTTGCATTGTTTGTAGCTACATTGTTGCTCATCTTAAGGGGGGGTGTTAGAGTAAAGTATTAATTATATTAATTAACTTTACTCCCTTCTTAAGATGTCAACACTTTTATTTTTAGTTGTTTATATTTAAACACACATGCACTAGTTGATTCAAACTTATGCACTAGTTGTTTTAAATATAAACTTGCATACTTCTGCTTTTTAGGTTTGCCTTTCAAGGCTTTTGATCTTTTTTATATGGATGATCCATTGTATATTTTATTCATTCATTATTTGAGGATAATTTTTTCTTTATATTTTTGAGTCAAACACTTGCCCTCTTCTTGTCTCTACTTCCTTGTAATAGGTTTTTGTATGCAGGTGATCTTCGGGTTTTGTGGATTTGTATTGCTCAAATCCTACAGTTTCGTTCTCCACTTTTAAAGCTATATTAACATAAAGACATGCTCCATGTTGGAAATAAATGTGAGGGTTTTAAATGGTCTTGGAAACATTATTACGACCTATAATTGCTATGAAATAAATATTGAAATTGATTTTTTTAAATAGTAAACATACACATCTATATAATATCTATTTGATGTATTTTTAAAAAATAAAAGAATAGAAGAGTATGTTATATTTTATTGTAGTTTATTTTAATTGATTTTTTTATAAATTAATTATAATTTTTATATTATAATTATATTAATTTTTTTATTATAAATTTTTATTATTAAAATAATAGTTATATCAAATTATATATTATTATTTTTTATTTTTATATTTTAATATCAAATATATAAAATTAAGTCAATTATATTACCTATTTATTATTTAAAATATAATAATAATATTATATTTATGAATTCATTCATTTATGATATTTATATTTTAAATTCAAGTAAATATATATATTGAAATTTTAAAATTAGTTGGCGAGCTCAATGCAAATCAATATATGTCAATGGCTATCATCTAAATTATATATTTTATAATTAATTAAAATATATTTATAATTCTAGTAAATTTATTAAAATTTGAATTAGATAGACATTTAATATTAAAATTACAATTATGACAAAACTAAGGTCAAAAAATTATTTTACATATAAATTAAAGTTTAGATTAATTATATTTCTAATTGAACTTTAACTATCAACTAAATATTTAACCTCACTTAATAATATATTAAATAAATTTAAATAATTATTTAGTTTAAACTTTTTAAAATTATATGCTAATATAATTAAAACTACAACTAAAGGCAAGTACTAGCTAGCTACTATGTGGCACTTGTTAAAACATCTACTATTGTAATGGTCAAATAGTCAAGAGCAATTTTACAAGAGCAAAGAAAATAGTAAATTCAAAATTCCTATTTAAATAACTAATAAAATGAATAATATTCAATAATAGCCCATTAAATTTACATTTAAAAATAGCCTTTTGAAACATATCAACTTGTAATTATAGTTGAAGTGCCCAATTCTTGAATTCTTCCTTTAATCTCAAATACGTTTAATATAATATTTAATCTACCCACTCTAAATAAAATAGTATTAGTATTTATAAGTCATTCAATAATAAAACAAATAAAAATAAATTTTAAATATCATATAGATTTGTAAATAAAAATAAGTTGTTCTAAAAATCATTTACTTCAACATCAATCCATTTAATGGTCAAATAGTGACTACCAATTTTACACCTGACAAACATATTTTACTCCTCATTCATTAAATAGATATATAATTATTTATCCTATTTTTATGGATCAATTTTTTTATTTAAATTAATTATTGAAGTAGATAATATTTAATAATTAACTCTTTTTATGATGAATCATAGAGTGTGATAAGATAAATTAGATAATTATTATAGAGAAATAGCTCCTCTCCTTGCACCCAACCCTCTAATTACTAATTTTAAAGGAGCAAAAAAAAATGATAACTAAAAGCCCATTATTATTGGTTATTAGTACTTGCTGGTAGACTATGTACTATTGTAATGATTTTTGCATTTCCTATTTTAACTAGTGATTAAAAAAAGTTGTTTGGACCAATCATAATTTATTATATTTTAAATTTTTTTACAAATTCTTTCTTTCTGTAGTTGAGATGCACATTTTTTAAGTTAATAGATTGTTAAAATTATTTATTGATGATAAGATAAGATAAGATAAATTTATTAATGTCCAACACGAGACCAACAAGGGTCTAAGGAACTGTAAATGTACAACAACATGAACAACGAACCAACAGACCACCAAACAGTGGTCGGGAAAGCAACCAAGAGCGAAAAAGAAAGAAGAGAACAAGAAACAACAAGCAAGAAGAACAGACACAAGAGAATGACTAAGGATCATTATCAGGTAGAAATAAATCCAACACTGAAGGATAATGATCTAGATGAGCAGGAACCTTGGGACGTCACTGTGAGCTGCTAGAGATGTGTCGCTGACGGGTAAAGGTGTTACGGGGTCTCACAAATCTAGAGTGACTAGTGATGGAGGCAATGTGAGGCCACTTCACCCCCCTTAAAGGAGACGAGGGCGAGAATAAGGCCATAATGAGTTGATTGAAAATCTATCTTTGGGGGAAAAGAAGTTGTAGAGTATGCTCGTGGAGCTGTATAGTTTGACAAAGATAAAGTGCCAGGCATCTCTAATCGGTGTAGTTGAAGAAAGAAGTCAAGGAATTGCACCCTCTAAATAAGCAATAGAATCTCCCTCTAATCTCATAGTAAGTAGGACAATAGAAGATGAAGTGTGTCTCAATCTCAATCTTGGCCAGGGTGCATAACTTGTAAATCCGATCATCTCTGTCAATGTGATGGTCTATCTGGGCCCAAAGGAGTGAGATCCAACCCTGAAAGATCCCAGTGTGATGCGAAGGGTGTGGCACCAATGCTGAGATAAGTATCTAGGATGAACAATAATCCCATCCTTAATGTTTAGAAAGTGCTCAGCATAAAAAGCCATCCTCGAGGGCAGACCCCCACATGGGTTGATCCAGGTCATGGTGATATACTGCCTGTATATGTCAAGTCTGACATGTCTGTTCAACTCTTGTCTGGAAGGGAGGAGGTGAGTTAGAGCATCAAGCGATAACTGATAGGGGGAGGTAATCAATGTTGATCCCGATGGAACCTAAAAGGGATGAGGCCTAGGCATACCAACAATGGGCTCTGGGGGAGGGGTCTGACTTGGCAAGCGCCACTGAAGAGCAATAGGCCAGGTAGGAGTATCTATTGCGACTGCCATTGGAGTCCATAAAATAATGGAGGCGGTGAATAAACCAAACCAGATCAAAGATGGCCCCCAATCTAAAGGGATGAGCCCCGAACTCGGCCAGGATGATGTTGTGAGAGGTGGACCGATGACATTTGATTATACGCTGGAGGAAGATAGTCTGAACATGCTCAATAGAGACCCAATCATAATCCATAAGTGACGACCCCCAAACAATAGAACCATAAAGTACCATAGGTCTAACCAAGGAATCCAAGAGGGACAACTTGGACATGGTGTCCTGAAAATGATGTATCAAACACTATCTCTCCAACATGGAAAGGGAATCCATCCCTTTACTGATCCTGGGTAGAATGGCAGGTCTTAGGCTGAAGTGAGGGCCGGAGAACTTGACCCCAAGGTAGGTGTATGAAGAAGTAATCTCAATCTCCAAACCCTGATAGTAGAAATGAAGATGTGAGGTCTTCAGGTAGTTGAAGATCATCACCCGTGTCTTACAGAGATTCACCACCAGTTGTCTCAAATCACAAAAAGAGGCCAAGCTATCAAGAAGTCTCTGGAGACTTTTCCATGAGGAGGCAAGGAGAATCACATCGTCAACGAAGAGGAGAATGGAGATAAGAACCTAGTGCAGGTAGCAAACATCACTCAGAAGTGAGGAATCTCTGAGAAAAGCCTCGAGCTCGTTAATGTAGATGCTGAACAAGGTGGGGGAAAGGGGGCACCCCTGTTTCACTCCAATAGTGCTCTGGATAAGGTCAGAGAAATCGTTAGGAGTTTTGAATTTGCCCTCAACACGCTCGTAAAGTCTCATAATAGCTGTCAAAAGAGTCTCAAAAATACTGATATCTCTAAGTCTCTAAAAGAGGGCCACTCGAGGGATGGTATCCAACGCCTTACGAAAGTCAATGAAGCAGCAATATACTTTCATAGAATGATGGCGAGCCTCCTAAAAAATCACTCGCAAAGTCAGGATGTGGTCCATGGTTTGGTAATCTTCCTGGAAGCCGCCTTGACCTCTAGCCCTGTAATCTCTCTTGTCCAACTCCCTATTAAGAATAGTATTCAGTGCCATTGCATATAGTTTGGCGAAGGTGTTCCCAATCATGATGGTCCTATAGTTGTTGGGGTCAGAAACTGATCTAGCCTTGTGAATTGGGTAGATTAAGTGTCTCGACCAGGACTTAGGGAAGCCGGTGCAAACCACACTATTAAATAGTGTTGGAAGATAGGAGCTCAGCACAGAGATACTGAGCTTGAAGAGCTCAACCTGAAACTCATCCTCATTGACCGCCTTGCTACATCTCATGGATCTGACAGCCTCATAGATGTTGGAAGCAGTAAAGATATGAAAGTGAAGGGGAGGGGTGAGGTGGAGAGATGGCTGGTTAGGGATGTTGTAAAGAGTGGAGGTGTGGGAGGCAAGGGATCTAAGATTGATGGTGGAAAGGTAGAGTGGGATGCTGAGGGAACATGGTGCGCCATAAAAGCTTAGGATTCTGAATGATCTTATCGCACAAGGATGTGCACTGTGAGGCAATGAAAGCACATTTCTTCGAATGAAGAAAGCAGAGGTAGGAGGAACAGAGGTTGGTCAAGTCGAAAGGGAGAGTCTCAAATGTCAAGCGCAAGGAGCGGTGGAAAGCTTTGTAGTCATTGTCAAACCACTAGTTCATAGGGAAAGTAATCTGGCATGTGGATTTGAGGATAGGGCGGTGAGGGATGGAGAGGAAAGCTGCCTCCCAAATAGCTATGATCAATAGGTCAAACATGGAGGAAGTGTGACAACAGTCGGAAAAGCTCTTAGGTGAGAGGAGACAATGGAGGTGGAGGGTAAAGAGATCACAGTCGCCCTCGGTAAACCATAAATGAAAGTGGGTAGGAGAATGATCAATGACAGTCAAGGAATGGGGAAGGAGAGATGGGTGAGGGGGGGAGAAAAGTGAAGTGCAAGGCTCAGAAGAGCGTGGTCGGCTAACGGAAGATGAGAGATAGTGAAGCAGCGGATGGAAGGGATAAAAGAGGTGCTAATGATAACATAGTCAACCACACTAGCACCATCGCAGTGTGGCCAACACGTGAAAAGCTCAGAACCAGGAAAGCAAGAGAGGTTGTTCAGAATAACCAAATCAGAAGACTCGCAAAGCTGGAGGAGGTGACAACCATAAATAGATAAAGGTTCACCGCAATCCTCATAAACACACTGGAGCCCCAAACTGGCAGGATCAAGTTCTGAGGTACAGGTCCAGTCAGTACCTCGGTCATGTATAGGGGTCTACAAGTCCCTAGTCCGTGCATTAAAGTCTCCCAGAATGATGATGTCCCCCAAGGTATTGAATCTAGAAATGCACTCTATCAGATCAATAAATGGGTCCCCATCCTCGGTACTATGAATGGCGTAAGGCGAGGAGGCCGGTGGAAAGTAGAAAATCGCGATGAAGATGTCTCTTTGGTGGTGGCTGGCATGACATACATGGATCCACATGAATCTGGCATGTGTGTCTGAATGAACCACAAAAGTAGCACTAAAGAGGATGTCCCTAATCAAGCAGGCAACACCTCCAGAGCCCTGTACACCACCCGAAGAGTGAACTTCCTCCTTGAAGACAGACAACCACTAATAACCGTCGAAACCTGAGAGGGGGTGAATAGGGCTCTCATGGGTCTCCATAACAACCAAGATATCAACCGACCCCACCGTATCCTGAAAGAGACCAGGTAACGACCAAAGAGAACCATTACCATTCCAGCAGTTAACAAGAAGAGAGCCAGAGGAGGGCCCACTCTTGTCAAACTGCTGATGTGGTCATCATTTGGACTTTGCAGCCTGCCTTGAATCCCACCAGCTGGGGGGAGAATCCTGAATCATTGCCTTGAGATTCCTAATAACTGCCCATTTACCATTGCGTCTGGCCTCAACAATGAGGTTCCTGGCCTGTTTCAATTCTGCCACCTGTGATCTAGTGAGATCCTCATCTAGATAAATCTTAGATGGAAGAGAGAATAACTCCCTCTTCGCTGTAAGAACTCATAGTATATCATGTAAAGTGAGAAACCTGATAACAAGAGTACCACCGGGACAAACCCAACACCTATCGAGTGAAATGTCATGAATGTCGAGCAGATCCTTGAGAAAGGATTTCTTGACAGAGGAAGGATTAGCAGTGGGGGGGAGACCACGAACACACAGGTTCAACTCACGCACCTGTCTCACACGCTCATTGTCCATCTTGCCTTGAACCAACTTCTCCACCCCTAAGAGAGGTGCAACACTAACTATATTATCACAAATAGAGGCCCAAGTTTTCACCTTCTCCTCGGTCTCAGACATTAGAGTTGAGTGTTTAGCAATGATATCAGCTTGTTCCGCTTTATATTTGTTGAATCCATCAAGATTCTCAATAACTGATTCCAGGTCAGATTTAATCCCTGCAGACTCAGAAATAAATGTTGATGAAAAACTATGGAGTAGCTATTTTAGTTCCAACATCGAGGTGGATAAAGTTTGTACAGTGGCATGGAGCTGAGAATTCTTAGCCTCCAGCTTGATAAGACGGTCGTGTAACCTCTGATAGGTAGGCGTAGGAGCCTCCCCAAAATTCCCAGCCATGGCATTTCCCCCTGGTGTAATATGATTAACAACAACAGTCTATACATTTTGCTGAACATTTTCGAGGTCTTTGACCGCAACCACATTAGTGGCCATTTGGGAGTCCTCAACCTCAGTATTCACAGCAGGAATATCCCCAACGTGTGGAAGGCCTCCTATCCTAGCTACATTTTTAAGTCTCATTAGTGCCAAGGATAGCGACACAGATCAAATTACACGAGACATTCTGTCAAACATTTCACGTGCAGGGTCGACGAACACAAATGTGCTTAGTTTCACATGCATTCTATCAAACACATTGCGTGCAAATAAAAAATCTACCGATAATGCCCTTGTTTACTGCATTTGCAAATCCCTGCTATCCCGTTGACGCTTGCATCCTGCCTGCTTTGTCTGTTGTCGTTACCTGCCTGTTCTAAATGTTGAAGCCCCCAAATCGAGTGCTTTCTCCAATTTACAACAGTTCGTAGTGCAGAGAACAGAAGTCAAGAACGGAAGCTGCGTGCATTCGTTTATGTAGAGAACTGATGCAGGAGCATCTTGGGTGTAGGAGCAATCTTGCATCACCCAAAAATATTTTTGTTTTCTTTTTAATAAGGGCTATCTTGTGCCGAGCTGCTATTTATGGAAACTTTCTATTTTTAGTAAGTTGGTCATACGATCTCAGAATGTTCTGATTTCACCTGTGGAGGTTCATCTCAGTCATATCAGCCTGCCAGTAAAGTTTCATGGCTACATTAGGTCTAGTTTTGAAGATATTGAAAATTTTCGGTATTGGCAGCAGGGTATAGAAACTTCGAGCTTAGTTTTGAAGGCTTTAGAGGCCTCAGATGAGGTTGAAACTTTGGTTGAATGAAGCTTGCTTGATTCAAGCATTGTAGAGCTCCTCGCGCCCTTTCTGAATTGGGGTCATAATAGTCAATCGGGTCAACGGGTGATGACTTATGGTCTCTGGAAGTTGGGCCACCTGAAATGGCGAAAAATAATTTTTTTTCTTCAAAATTTCTGTGCAGGTTTCAAAAGTTATTTTGAGCCGACTATGATGTAATAAAATGAAAAAATAAAATAATTCTAAGTTTGGTCGGCCCTTAGGGCTAAATTTTTGGAACCTTCTCGGGCGGTGGAAATTGCCTATATAAGGAAGGCCCGTAGTGTTGTCTTAGGCAGTTCGGGCAGTTCTGGGTAGATCTGGGTAATGATTCGAGGCTTTGTCCTACATAATATTGTAAGGGGAATGCCCATGTGGCTTTGCATATTGTAATTTTGAAATTTGTAATTCCACACTTGTGGAGATAATAAGAAGCTCATTTTCTGTTCTTGCAAATTGTTGTTATTTCTCTGTTTCTGTTATGTGTTTGTGGTATTAAGGGGAGTACCCTTCATCAAGAATGGAAGCTGAGAACAGAAGACCAAGAACGGAAGACGCTCTCAGGAAAAGGCAAAAACGTTGCAAAATGTTCTCGCCAGATTATCTGTGAAATCGTTCAAAACCCTAGTCCTTCATAATTGCTCAACATGAAGACAAGATCATGAATTTCTAGAATGTCGAAACAAATATTTTTCTGGTTAAAATAATTTGAGTCTTATACACGAAATTATCAGGATATAAAACGCCAACAATTTTAATGCCGCCTTTTTAGCTATATTGCATAAATGTAGCTGGTTCATAATTATTTTTTTTCTATTTTATTTGGTTGATATTTTTTTAGTATTTTTAATTTATTTTATATGATAATTATTATTTTTATTTTATATTTATTATTTATTATTTTTATGAGTGTTTTTTGAAAATATTCTTTGATATATTTTTATTAGTAATTAAGTTTTTAATAAATCAAATTGATGATATTTTCATTTGAAATAAATATTAATCTTCGTTAAATATACATTTTAAAATTTGTTGTGGATTTTACGTTTCTTTCTAATGTCATATGTTTTTTCAAAATTAAAATAAATTATCTTGTAGTATATATTTATTAGTAATTAAGTTTTTATTAAATCAAATTGATGATATTTTTATTTAAAACAAATATTAATCTTCATTCAATATACATGTTTAAAATAAATTATAATGTACTATATATAATTCATATAACATTGTCTACTTATATTTCTACATAAATTATATAATTTCAAACTTATAATTCTCACTTTCATACTAATTTGCTAACAATTAATTTATTCCAACTATTGTTCTATCGTTAACACTAGAATTACTATTATATTGTTAACACTAGAATTAAACTATTGTTCTATATTTATTATTTTATTACTCTTCCATATTACTTTATTTATTGTTATTTAATTATTAAATATTTTAAATATTTTTGAATTTTAATTAATTTTCTTCAATTTTTTTAAATAATTTTTTTTTACAATTTTTTCACCAAAAGTCTAATGTGTAATTTGTATCATATTATATTAAGATAATATTGACTATTTTTGCTATATTATAAAATATTGAATATTTAAATTTATTTTTAATATATATTATATAAATTTAGATTTAATATAAAAATATTATAATATTGCTATTATGATTTCAATTCTATATTCTTTATGAATAATATCTCCTACATAAAAAATAGTATTTTAGCCTACATAATTAACATTAAAATTAATTATAAGTAAAATTATTTTACAATTTAAATTAATTACAATTTATATTTTATAATTATTTATAAAATTTACCACTATAATTATAATAATTTTATAACTATCTATAATTAAAAAATCACTTTACATATAAATTAAGATTAAAATTAAATATAAAACTAAAGGACATCGCACTTATTTTTCCTTGTACCACAAAAAAGTGATAACTAAAAATCCATTATTATTATTTTTACTTGTACCAATAGTCCATCTTTTTTAATTGCTTTGATTCATAATTGAATCATTTATACATGACTAATGACTAATGGGAGATTTGTCTATGATTACTAGAAAATTTGTCATAAATAGTAACTATTTTTGAATACTATTAGAAAATTTGTCATAAATAGTAACAGTTAATTTTTGAATACATGATTATTAGAGCATCCTTGAATAGATACTAAAGAAAGCAATAAAGAAAGCATAATTCAATGTATGATTTGATTTTATAGCAGACTTAGTATACTTCCCTTAAATATGAATTGTGAACATCTGATACCAACATGCAAATTATAGTCTATAACTTGTATACTTTCTCCAGATTGTAAAATATCATACAGATTCATATTCAACAGAACAGAAACATCCTTACCTGAATCCTGATACGATTAAACCCGGCTGAAATGAAATGGGGATCGTTACAGGCTATTAGATTTCGATCACAGGAAGCCAATTTGACAGCGAAAACTCGCCGATTTATTCCAATTCTAAAAACCCAAGAATAACCAAATCATCTAAATATGAAACATTGGAAAACATCATTAGAACAACTACCAAATTGGGGGAAGAACAAAGAGAAGCGGGTTCAGAACTGCAAGAATTGTTGGTTTGGGGGAAGAAGAAGAAGAAGCGGGTTCAGAACTTCAAGAATTGTTGGAAGCGGTCCATGGCGGATGCGGGAAGGCCAAGAAGCACATTAATGCTCTGGCGTTGGCTGCCATGAGAGAGGAAGAGAACGACTTCTTTAGCAGGCAGAGTGACAGGCCCAGATTGAATGGGTTCTCCCCACCCGAAATCCGAGGTATGGAACGCCAATCGAGACCAGGTGGTGACCAACAGAGTGGCCGTTAATGAAGGCCTGGCGCGCGTTTCCTCGAAGAAATCAATGGCGGATCGCATGTAGCCATCTGTGACCATGGTCACAGCCTTTTGCACCAGACCCACTGCGTGTGACATCGGTTTGTCCGCCAATTCTCCCGCCTTGCACAGAGCCGCTGTGATCACAATCCCGTTCCCGAAGTAGCCCTTTGGCAGGGGAGGCTCGAATTTGCTCCGCCCATCTACTGCAAACATGAGCTTCGTTTCCTGCTCCGCCGCCATTTCTAGGGCCTTGCTGCGGGATCGCCATACCAGCGCCGCCAGGGCTTCGAACGAGGAGCATTTGCTCAGTGCGCCGTCTTCTTTGGCCAGTTTCTTCAGTTGGTCCAGTTTCTCTGGGCTGAAGCAGAAGGATCTGTACTCCATTTCCTCTGTTTCGTTGTCCCCTTTTGAATTGGAGATTTCCTCCAGCTGTGTGAATTCCTTGTGGGTGAAGTCTACTTGGGGCGGGGATCGGGCTTTTAGCAGGGATCGGTCCATGTATGGGGGTACTGATAGAGGCAGGCCTCGGGCGGTTTCTGCCCATGAGTTCACGAATTCCATTGCCCCGATTCCGTCGAACATGCAGTGGTTCATGCCTAGCCCTAGTACAAATCCTCCGCACTTGAACATTGTGACCTGCAAATCATGTTTTACCCATCACAGAATCTGATTTAGGTAATGCTTATGGTGAAGAATTGCAGCTTAATCCACAATGCTGGACAAGCATATTAGAATTGTAGACACATGATTTTCACAGATCATGATGTTATTGTGCGTAGTTTCTGAAATCAGATGTATGAGTTTATGACGTTTCTCAACTGTGTGAGTTTCTGATGTTCTGGATTAAACTCTATATTTTTCAGCTGTATGCATTTATGACATTTTAGATAAAACTCTATGATCTATTATGGAGAAATGTCATATATTCATACAGTTGTTCTCAGAAGTTATATGCTTATCATGGAGATACGCCATAAATTTACACAGTTGATTCTAGAAGCTATATATGCTTATCATGAAGATATGCCATAAATTCACAGTTGATTCTAAAAGCTATGTATAATAAACATACTAGAAATTCAAATTAGCCCAAAAAAAACTTAGGGGAGGCAGGGGAAATGGGTGTAAATCTGCAAACCTGAGCAACAAGTGGAGGGATCTCAAGTATGTTTGTGGCGCCAGGAACGTTGTAGACAAGCTTCTGGAGAGTGGAAGGATTGGGCTTTGCCATGTTTCCAACATCCTGGAGGCAGCAATCTGCTTCTGCCTCCACAAAGACTGCGCCTTCCCCTGTGCAATGGACATTGAGCTTGCCCTCTGGGCTGAAACGCACTCTCCCTGCTAGAGGATAGTAATGCACCAGCACCTTTCTCAGAGCCTCTTTAATTACTTCACTTGGCTTTTCATCTTCCCTCCACTCATTTCCTTCCTTCCGGGCTTTGAAAAAGTAGACTGTTTCTACAATGACTGCAATGTTCTGATCAAGATTAGAGAGAAAATAGACATGATCCTCTGTAGCTTCTGCAGGTTGAACCAGTGTAGGTTCCTGCCTCTTCACATTCAGCTCCACTGAAGGCAGTGAATCCACTCCAAATCCTGCCATTTTCTCTGCTTGAACACAACTATGCAATTCAATAAATAACTTCTAGAAAGAGAGGCACGCAAATAAATCAACAGTGGGCTTGATTGTTTCTTCTGCAATTCATTTACTGCCTGCAAATTCCACCACCTGCAAAAGTAAAACAAATGTCAAAATGTAGCTGGCATTAGTTTTTCATAGTCTATAAGACTAAAAGGTTCATTCTAAATTTCCATAATGTTTAAAAATTGTTTTTACAATCGATTGTGTATGCTTTTTGAATGGATTACTCTTGACAAGCCAAGTGATAAACACCACCTGGCAAGTGAAGTCCTGAATACAGAACAATCTTCTATGAACCCCCTCTCCCACTTGTAGTCATGATGGCCTGCCAACTACTTCTGGATGAGCCAACTACTTCTGGATAAGCCAACTACTTCTCCCCATGTACAATTGAGAGTGAGAGTGAGGGGTGTGGTTGGAAATATGGATTCAAAAACCATACATAAAATAGATCATTGGGGCTTATCTAAAAGTTGATTTAAACAGAACATATTGGATATAGTCCAATATTGGATATAGAGTAAAGGATGTGGTTGGAAACATCGATTCAAAGAGCATATACAGAATAGATCATTAGGTACATATGGTCCAAAATGTTGATTCAAAAAGCATACGCAAAATAGATCATTAGATATGATACTCAAAAAACATACACAATACATTAGTAATTAACATGAGAGATGGGATCCTCTATTCACTATTCATGAAACATGAATCAATGAATCCAACTCTGAAATTACAGTTGAATCCTTATAGCAAAATTATGAGAGATGGGTTCTTGTGAACCACTACTCATAAAACATGGATCCTTGAGTCCAACTGGTAAACAACACAGTCAAATCCCGATACTTGCCACAGAAAATATCTCTGACTGATCAATTGATCGAAATTGTAAATCATTAAATATAATCTGAACCATCAATCAAAAAAGCATGCACAAAACACGATTAAAAATAACACCCAAAGATGTTTCCTTACTCATGAAAAGCACAGAACCCTGAACCTGTCCTTTCAAATCTCACAACCTCTGCTCAGGGGACTCCACCTCCAATATGAGATTATGCAGAGCACAGAGCTCAAGATGCACTATCTGATATGAATCTTCTCCTCTGTCTGAATGTCAGACCTTATGTTTCACTAGGTTATAGAAGGGGGCATGGGATGGAGGCATATAAATAATGGGTATAATCAGATTCCCTACATTGCGTGACGAAAGGCACATCCTCCACAACTCACGATACTCAAAACCAGGTCTAATGGCAGTGAAGGAGGAGATGTAGAGATGAGGATGAAATGCGTAGGCCATCTACCAAGTCAGATTGAGCTAAGCAAGAAAAGGGTCGAAGTTGGCCACTGGCTACCAATGACAGGGCCACTCTTCCGTTATAAATTTGCCTGGTTGTTGGCTTTGCTTATTTAATTGCTGTGCAGGAATTTTGGTTACAAGGCTGGTGAGTTTCGTTAGTATTATTGGAAGAAATCTCACCTAACATACGCTTTTGTTGCGTAGACAGAGGCATTCAATACGTTAGTCAAAAGCCACACAAACATTTTTCCATGCATGCTCAAGAATGAATGAATGATGGTAAGACGTTTTCCTCCATTGATCATTCTCAGAACTACATTTTGCTTTCATGGAGTAACATTCTCGTTCAACGTCCAAACTCTCTATGAAAAGTGTTACTAGGTAATATGGGTACTTTCTGTGGTAAGTATGTTAGTTGAATTGTTTTTTTATTCAATTGACTAATTGCATTGGATATTCTTGGTGGGACAATATCAAGACAAATATATTTAATGTTTTTTAAATAATAAAGTAGATGCCTATGAGATCTTTATTAGTTTATGTCTAATTAAAAAACCAATAATTTATTATGGAATTGTTTTATATTCAAATAAAAAGTTTTATTCAAAAACTAATTAGTTGATCTTTTGGTGGGATGTATATTTAAAGAAAGGAATTTACGGGGCAAGAGTACTATTTAGTGGCCACATTCCATTAGCTATAACGACTATTGGTACACTTTTCCTAATCTTTTCTATATACTTAGTTTGTTGGGTAATATTTTTTTTACGTGACCTATATCTACCACATATCACATGAAGCTATGGTGAATCAAGTTGAATCATATGATAATATAAAAAAAATATTTATGTGATACTCATGAATTTATATTTGATGAAAAAATTTAATACTTTATTATATAATTTTTTAATTCAATAATTTTTTTTACTTTCTGAAAAGATCAATCATAACAATTTATTTTTGTATGTCTTCTCTTTTTTTTTTTTTTTGATAAAGTTGAAATTTATGTTATGGAATAAAACTTTAATTATTTTCCTATTTTTTCTTACATTTCTTACTTCCATTTTATTTATATTGAAATTAGTTGTTCAACTTGATGCAGGAGCATCTTGGGTTTGTGACAATCCTGGATCAACCATAAATATGTTAGAGTGCGTTCGGTTGCTCAGTAGCATGTTCGGTTTGCTCGGTAACTACTTTTGAGTTCTCAGTGAAGTGTTCCTTTCGATCACTGGCGAGCTTGGTTACCGCGTTGTTGTTCTTTACCGAGTTTGTTCGGTGTGTTCGGTGTTGCTCAGTTCTTGAGTTCATTGACTGGTGTAGATTAATTGTTTGACGCTGGCCGACATGTGCAGTTAATTTTGGTCACGATATTAATGTTGGGATTGCTCATTGAGAAATGTATGGACCTAAATTTGGGTCGTTGCTTTCTCCAATGTTGGATTTAATGGATCTTTAGAGCCGACCTGTTCGGTGGCCTCTTGTATAAATAGTTAGAGTTGTTCTAGGGTTAGGGAGTTAGGGAGCAAGTAGAAAGTAAGAAGATAAAATCTGAAGTTTGGATCCTTGCATATATGAGGATTGTTCTATAATTGGCTTTCATTGTATTGACCGTAACTGGGAAGGCCTTACAACCCGACATGTATGAAGTTTGATGAATGAAATAAATATATTTGCATTCCTTCTCTCTCTTTCTCTTAGTTGTTGCCTCTGAATTGTTAATCTGCAAGTAGGTTTGGTATTTGGGAGTGCCTTAGGCCCCTGTATCATCCCCTACCTTGTGTCTGGTGGTAGTAGAGTGAAGGCTAGATCTGGAGGTTCCTTCTTGTAATCCCTAGTGGTGATATTGTTGTGGGGTGGAAGATTCTGACCTGCAATTGTAGAGGATTTCAAAAATATTTGAGGGAGGTGAGATGCATATCCAGCCTTAGCTGATATGCTAAGAAAAATTGCTACTAGATTAGAAGCTGTTGAGACAACCCAATGTCGAGGAAGACATCTTGATGATGTTAGTGATGATGAAGAAGAAGAAATGCATGAAGAAGACGCACTTGCACCTATAATGGATCAAGGAGAGGAAAGATTCTTGAAGGCATTGACTAGTTTGACGGCTACATCATAGTTTAACCCTCCTGAGTATAGTGGGAAATTGGATTCAGATGAATTGATGGATTGGATCACTGCGATGGAGATATACTTTGAATATGAGAATATATCAGAGAAGAAGAAAGTGAAAATTGCAAGCACAAAATTGAAAGGACATGCATCCTTGTGGTGGGAACATCTATAGTTAGATCGAAAGAAGAAAGGTAAAGACAAGATTAGGGTATGGAATAAGATGACAAATAAGTGAAAAGACAAGTTTCTACCTTGTGATTATCAGATTAACCTAGTTAGGAGAATGCAAAGTTTGAGGCAGAAAGATAGCTCGGTAAAAGATTACATCGAGGAATTTTATAGGCTAGATATCAGATCTGGACATATTGAAGATGAGGTAGAAATAATTGCAATATATTTGAACGGGTTAAGGACTTCTATTCAAGAAGAAATCAGTTTGGTGAAAATGGAGAGTATTGAGGAGACTTATCAGTTTGCCCTAAAAGCCAAGGACAAATTAAATAAAAGACATGAACAAAGACAAAGAGGAAGAGGTGGTAGATTCCCTAGAGAAAGAAGTAGATCCTATGGTGAAATTGGTAGATCTGATTAGGATAAAATAAGCCTCGACAAAGGTAAGACTGAGTGGAAAGGTGAAAGTTCATTTTGAGGAAGAAGTAACTATTCTTGAGGTGGCTATGGTAGAGGAGGATTCCAAGGAACTTGTTAGAATTGTGGTGAAGGACATAGATCATTTGAGTGTACACATGCAAGTAAGAAGGTTAGTAGCAGTAGAAATGCTTTGGTACACGAAGGTTCACTGAATGAACTTGAGAAGGAAGGAAACCTAATGGCCAGAAGAGCATGTTATGGAATGAAAAGACTAAGGAAGATCCGGTAAGGAAAAGTTTGTTCAAGACCAGATGCAGAGTTGCAGACAAAGTTTGGAAAGTGATCATTGATAGTGGAATCTTGGAGAATTTGGCATCAGAAGAAATGGTTACAAAGTTGCAGTTGAAAAGATTCAAGCACCCAAAGCCCTATCGGATTTCATGGATCAAGGATGAGCATACACTTATGGTAAGTGAACAATGTTTTTTGAATCTGAAAATTGGAAAGTATTATGATAAGGTGTTGTGTGATATTATGCCCATGGATTGTTGTCATATTTTATTGGGTAGGCCTTGGAAATATGATATACATTCTATATATGATGGGAAATTGCACATAAATATACTATTTGGGCCGATGACAAGAAATAAATCTTGTTACTTTTGATTGAAGAAATTTTTGGTGAGATATGTACATCTGTGAAATTTTGTTTGATGGAAGGTAAAAATTTTGTTAAGAATTTGAAGAAGAATGATGTTTGTTATGCTTTGATTTATAACTGAGTGAGAAAACATAAGATAAAGTTTCGATAGAAGTTCAGAAGTTGCTCACCGAGTACAAAGAGATCATTTCATATAATGTACTTGATGATTTACTACCAATGAGAAGTCTTAGTCATTGTATGGATTTGATTCCTGGAGCTAGTTTGCCGAATAAAGCACCACATCGAATGACCCCAACCGAGAATGAGTAACTCAACTGGCAAGTGGAAGAGTTGTTGCATAAAGGTTTGATCAAAGAAAGTTTTAGTCTATGTGCAATACCATCTGTTTTGACACCAAAGAAGAATGGAGAATGGTGAATGTGTACTAATTCTAGAGAAATCAACAACATAACAATTAAGTATCAGTTCCCTATACCGAGGATGGATGATATACTAGATTGTTTGAGTGGAGAAAAATATTTTACCAAAATTGATTTGAAGAGTGGATATCATCAGATCAGAATTAGAGAAGGTGATGAATGTAATACTTCTTTCAAGACAAAAGAAGGTTTGTATGAGTGGTTGGTTATGCCCTTTGGTTTAACTAATGCACTGAGTACTTTTATGAGGCTAATGAAGGAGGTTCTGAAGAAATTATTTGGTAAATTTGTGATTGTGTACTTGGTTGACATTCTGATAGTCAATAAAACTGGAGAAGATCATTTGTTGCACATTAGATAGGTATTGCAAATATTGAAAGAGGAAAAGTTGCTGATTAATTTAAAAAAGTGTTCCTTCATGAAATAGGAGATTATGTATTTGGAATTTGTGATTTTAGTTGATGGTTTTAAGATGGATCATAAAAATGTTGAAGCTATTCTTGATTGGTCTATACCTGAGAATGTTGGTGAGGTAAGATCATTCCATGGTTTAGCAAGTTTTCACCGAAAGTTCATTAGAAATTTCAATTCAATTTGCAATGCTATGACTGAGACACTGAGAGGAGATAAAAGAGAAATCAAGTGGACACATGGAGCTGATAAGAGTTTTGAGACTTTGAAACAAAAGGTTGTTGAATTGCCTATGTTAGTTTTACCTAATTTCAATAAGGTATTCCAAGTTGAATGTGATGCAAGTGGAAGTGCAATAGGAGTTGTGTTGAGTCAAGAAGGTAAACCTGTTGATTTATTTAGTGAGAAGTTAAATGATGCTAAAAGGAAATATTCTATGTATGATCAAGAACTCTATGCTTTTGTTCAAGCCCCAAAGAAATGTAGACATTATTTGATTTCAAAGGAATTTGTGTTGTATACTGATCATAAGGCTTTACAATATTTGGGTAGTCAGAATAAGTTGAATCAAAGACATAATGAGTTGCTAATGCATTGTGTAGAAGAAGATCTTCGATGATTGAAATGAGAATTGAGGTTCTTGGTTTTGATGACATGAAGAATTTGTATGAAGCCGTGGAGAATGTGTAGAGCACCTATTCCAGATCAAATGAATAAGTGAGAAGACTATTTCATTCAAGAAGGTATGTTGTTCAAAGGAATTCAGTTATGTATACCGAGAGGATCAATGAGAACTAATTTGATAAAGGAAAACCATAGTAGTGGTTTGGCTGGACATTTTGGCATTGATAAGACCTTGAGTTTTCTTAGGGAAATGTATTTTTGGCTTCAGTTGTCTAAAGATGTTCAAAAATTTGTGAAGAGTTGTGGAGTTTGTCAAGTTGCAAAAGGAGTAAGTCAGAATATTGGATTGTATACACCAATTTCTATTCTTGAGAAACCTTGGAGAGATATCAATATGAATTTTGTTCTTGGCTTACCGAGGACAACAAGAGGTAATGATTCCATATTTGTTGTTGCAGATAGATTTTTCAAGATGACACATTTCATACCATGTAGAAAAACATCATATGTAGTGCATATAGCATATCTTTTCTTTAAGGAGGTTTTCAGATTGCATGGATTACCGAGGAGTATCATCTCTGACCGAGATAGTAAGTTTGTCGGTTATTTTTGGAAGACTCTATGGAAGAAACTGAACACCGAGTTGAAGTATAGTTCTACATTCCATCCACAGGTTGATGGACAAATAGAGGTTGTAAATAGTAGTTTGGGTAACCTATTGAGATGCTTAGTTGGAGACAAACTAGGTAATTGGGATTTAATGTTGACACACACAACATTTGCATATAATAATTCAGTGAATAGGAGTACTAGAAAGTCACCTTTTGAGATTGTTAATGGCATACAACCGAGAAGTATATCAGACTTGAGAAATATTGCTAGTGAAGAGAAGAGGAGTGCTGAAGGGGAAGCATTTGTTGAGTTTATGAAGTCATTTCATGAGGAAGTGAAGCATAATTTGGAGAAGAGTAATCATAAATACAAGGATAATGCACATAGGTCAAGAAGACATAAGATTTTTTATGTTGGTGATGAGGTAATGGTTCATTTGAAGAAAGGAATATTTCCTATTGGAACATATGGTAAGTTGAAGATGAAGAAATTTGGTCCAGATTGCAAGGTATTGAATAAATTTGACAGTGGAAATGCTTATGAAGTTGAGTTACCTGATGACATGGATATATAACCTATATTCAACATATAAGATTTGTATGAGTATCATGAACCTAATAAAGAAGTGACAATACCGAGTGATTATCCTAAGAAGAAGATAAAATAAGTTGAGCAAATTTTGGAACAAAGAGTTAGCAGAAGCACAAGAGGAAAGGATTACATGGAATATTTGGTAAAGTGGAAGAATAGACCGATTTAAGACAGTACATGGATTTCTCAATCTAAATTGGATTCAGCTCAGAATGTCCCTAACACATGATTCAAAGAATCATTTATTTTTAACATCGGGTACGTGTCTGATGCAGGAGCAGCTTGGGTTTATGGAAATCCTGGATCAACCAAAAACATGTTAGAGTGTGTTCGGTTGCTCGGTAGCATGTTCGGTTTTCTCGATAAATACTTTTGAGTTCTTGGTGAAGTGTTCCTATCAATCACTGATGAGCTCAGTTAGCACTTTTTTGTTCTTTACCAATTTGGTTTAGTATTTTTCTTTACCGAGTTGGTTCAATGTTTCTCAGTTCCCGAGTTCACCAAATGGTGTAGATTAATTGTTTGATTCTTGCCGACATGTGTAGTTAATTTTGGTCATGATATTAATGTTGGATCTCTAATTGGGAAATATGTAGACCTAAATCTGGGTCATTTCTTTCTCCAATGTTGGATCTAATGGATCTTTAGATCCGACCTGTTCGGTGGCCTCTTGTATAAATAAGTAGAGTTGTTCTAGCGTTAGGGAGTTAGGGAGCAAGTAGAAAGTAAGAAGATAGAATCTGAAGTTTGGATCCTCACATGTATGAGGAGTGTTTTGTAATTGACTTTCATTGTATTGGCCATAACTGGGAAGGCCTTATAGCCCGACAAGAATGTATGAAGTTTGATGAATGAAATAAAGATATCTGCATTCCTTCTCTCTCTTTCTCTATGTTGTTGCCTCCAAGTTGTTAATCTACAAGTAGGTTTGGTATGTGGGAGTGCCTTAAGCCCTTGTATCATCCCCTACCTTGCGTCACAACCTCCTTTTTTATTTGTCTTATGAGAATAGTTATTAAAGACATATATGATGATAAAATATAAAGGATTAATCATTCTTAAATCACCCATGTGTAGTAAGAGGCTCATAGTAAAGGACAATGATCCTTGTAAAAAAATATAAGAAAAATAGAAAGAAATAGCGGACTAAATCATTGATAAGTAGGAGATATTTTTACAGTAAATCTAATTGTGATATTGATATCATGATTCAACTATGTTGTTTTGAATCAGACTCATTGACCCATATTTTATGAGTATTGGTTCACAAGAATGTATTTCTCATGAGAATGAATGTAACACTTAACACTCATTGCATCTAGGTGATGCTCGTAGAAGTGAAGCACCGTGACTTCCCAGGGGGTCACTGGGATAGAGGGACATGAAACATGGGTCAATGAGTTTGACTCAAAAACTACATAGTTGAATCCTGATAGCAATAAGACAATAGAACGAATCATATCAAGTAAAGGTTGCACCATACCAAGACAAAGAATTGCAAGTAAAATAGGACAAAAGTCTATTAGTAGTTGAGATGATTAATTCTTTGAAATAGTATTTGGTGTTTACAAGTTCACTCTTTTAATGAAAGATTAGTTTCTTGAATAATGCAATTGTTGATTTGCCGTCATAGAAAATATTTTTTGATTCTTTTTATATGTACATCAAATATTTTAAAATTCTCCTCATCCAATTTTTTTGACATGTTTCTCTTGTTATTGCTACATGCAATGTGATTTTGTTGATGAAAGGGTGACTATGGGTTTTATTGTTTCTCAGATGCCAATGACATTGTAAGTTTATTCTTGTAAGGAAATTAGGTAGAAAAACAAATTCCTATGATAATTGAAAAAAGGGCTATGTACAAAATTTTTCAGATCTTTGCAACATTTATAAAAACATAATGAAAATAAACATAAATAGCATGCATACCACAACATATTTATTTATGTGGGGGAAACCCTTTCAGGAGAAAAACCTCACACTCCAAAAGACTCCCAATATATTATTCAACAATTAACAACAAAATATAATAAATTTTCAAAATAAGCTTCTCATATGAGTATCACCAACCATAGATTCAGAGATAGGTGAATATCTATAAGACTCTTACACACGACCTCCATCTCATGCACCTAATATAAAGGAGATACAATACATAAAATCATCAAATAATATTATTAAACCATGGGCTTAAATCACCCAAAAAGTGGCACTCATCTTATCTCCAATCAAATATACGCTATGATCTATTGGAATAGGGAAGATACAATACTGAGATGGGAGGGGTGAATCAGCAAACTCAAAAACTTTTATTGATTTAACAATTTGCAATAGTAGTGCTTATCTAACCAACTGAATCCATTATTTGCAACATTCATTTAAATAACTTGTAAATGTAAAGTGAATGAAAACTAAAAATTAATCATTCATGAAATGTAACACATGACTCAAGTATTTTGGTTATGCAGAAACCCTTATTAGAAGGTAAAAACTGCAGTGGGGATGACACCCACAAATTCTTCACTATTGCAGTAAATAAAGTGATGTCGGTTAAGGCTACAATTGTGATCACTTTTGATGATCTTACCATGTTAGGAGTAGCATAAGATTTATTATATATACCTTGTGAAAGGATTTTAGCAACACCAAATAAGTGTGCACTCGGTTAGGAGATTTAAAACAGATGGTTAAGTTTACTATGTTAAGATATTTACAATCCTACTATAATGGTTAAATTGATAACAAAAATATATGTAAATGAAAACTTGAACTTGTTTGAATCAGATCAATGAAATACTAAATAGATTTCACCTTGATGTGTAGTATATTACTCTATGTCCTGCTCGGTAGCCTTGTAAGTTTCTGATAAACTGAATTCTATCTCTAATAACTGCTCTATCATGTAAACCCTTGTCTTAATTCTGATGTCATGATCTCCTTGTCATGTATGTGTCAAAATGACATCTATTCCGATTATATAGCAAATTGATTTGACCTAATTAGGTTTACAACATCTTAGAAAACCTAAGGTCTACGGTGTACAAAATAAACCTAGATCTAACTATTAAATAGGAATCATCTCAATATTAAATGATTACATCCATAATAAATGTGTCTCGATCTTGGTAAAACATTTATAGATCCATGTAAATCATTTTCATAGATATATGTGCCATTGTTAATTACTATGCCATTTCTTGAACAACTCGGTAAACATTGCATTCCCTATTCGGTGGATTAACTGATGCTCGGTGTGTAGAATGCTCGGTGCTCGATAAACTTTGATGCTCGCTAAACATACTCGGCTAAACCTGTGTCCATTTAGCTTTAGGTTCTGCCTTGTAACTGCTCGGTATGAAGACTTTGTAAGTTCAACCGACTAGCTTGTATAGCTCCTTATTCCAGCTTTTACCGACTTGAATAGCTTAGATTACCAAATGATCTTATTTGATACTAATGACAACACTTAATGCTCAAATAGAGATAACAATCTCCCCCTTTGGCATTAGTATCAAAACCATAATGTATATGTAGCAAATCTAAAAAATGTTCTAAATCCATATATACATATACTCCAAAATTTACTAACTCTTTTACAAAACTCCCCCTCGGTGCATGCTCCCGATATATAGTGAAGTGCATAGGCATATACATGATTTCCCCCTTTTTGAAATTAATGCCAAAACAAAATGTACTTATAGCTTATTAAATATGTGCTGGTGGGTTTTTTGCAATGAAGCTAAGAGGTTTTCCCATTCCTCTTTCAAGTTGTCAAGAGTAATTTGCTCAAGACCGACTTGTGCATGCATGTCAAAAATATTCTCCAAAATTGAAATTTTTGGGTTGGCTACTAATACCTTAGCCTTCTCAATATGTCGCTCAATTATCTTCAAATGTGGTAGCATCTCTGCTTGCAACTCGGTGACTTGGTCACTTATTATTTCCTCCTTCCTTAAGTCTACTCTCAACCGCCTCAATTCTTGTACTTTAAGTATATGCTTATGAAAAGAATTGGGCTCGGTTAGAGAAGCATTTGCACTGGCCAAGATATCCGCATCTAGCTTCTTGATCTTTTAATTGACCTCATCAGTGAAGGTGTCCACAGTGCATAACTTAAATAAAATTTGGATAATCTTCCAAGTTATAGTTTGTAGCTCGGTTATAACCTCATAAAGCTTTACCTTGTTTATAGCCACTTCTTGGCTGATTTTCTCTGCAAGTTTTTGTTGGATCTTTGCTTTTGCCCTCTCTTCAATCTGTTTCTCTGCATCTACATCTGGGGAATTAATATGACTTTTAAGAGATACAAGTTGATCCAAAATTGGAGTATCCTCATTTATTGTTACATCAGGAATAACCTGCTGAAGAATGTCTCTTACATCTTCTAATATTTGCTTGCTCTTACTTTCTTTCCTCAATTTATCCTGTGAAACCTTCCTTGTGCACAACTCTCCATACTTTCTCAATGCTTCAGGGTCCAAAGTCCTTGGGTCACATTCTAGAGTCTCAATTATTTCATCTAAAGTGACTGGCCCTTTTCCACATTTCTTCTTCTTTTTCTTGATCTCTTGTGGAGATGACTTAAAAAAGGGTACTAGAGATTTTACCTCTATGTTTGTCTTATCTTGCTTGATTGACACATTATCATTCTTTTTATGTTGCCTGATGACCCGTGTCTCGGTCGATCGAGAATGGGCCTCTGATATAGTGTCGGTGTTGGTTGTCTCAGTGGTCTCTACCGGCTTAGGGTCTTCCGGTGCTTGAGTTTCAGCCTCTTTCTCATTAGGCTCATTTGACTTGGCGGTTCCTTGGATACTTGTCCCTTGTTCCCATGTTGTGTCCTTTTGCTACTCAAGGGTTGAGCCTTCAGGTTCGTTCTGAGAAATAATCTCAACTACTTGTACTAGAATTGGAAGGTCACCTGGTATTGTTCTTACTACTGGATCAGTGGAGGCTTGTTCATCTTTTTGTGCTCCAGCAACGGTGATGTCTTCATCATCCTTAATATCATCAAGATCACCATTAGTGATGTCTTCAATAAGAACATTGAATTTGTACCTATTATGATCAATTTCTCGGGTGGATCCTGGTACACTTCTTGATAGCCATGAGAGTTGTTAGATAATTGAGGGGGGGGGGGGGGGTGAATTAGTTAAATCAGTTATCCTACAGTCCCAAACTCTCATATGTACATTATCAAACTTTTTCAACAAATTAATCAACTCGGTGAGCAATTATTAATAGCTTTATGTTCTTTTACCGAATACCAGTAATTTCCAAAATTGTCTTTACCAATTAATCAAATATGAAATATGTAAAGTATGATAGAAAAATAATCATAATAAGTAACACATAATACAAAGATTTAACGTGGAAACCCTGCAAAGGGAAAACCCTCTTGGGACTGGTAACCCAAAATATTTCACTCTTTTGAAGTGAGCTCGGTTAGGAGCCGACCTTGTTAAAGGTTACAAAACACACTGCTAGGTGTGACCTTGTTAGAGGATTTATCATTAACAATTCTCCTTCAACCAACATTCACTATGGGGTCAACAAGAAAACAATTAACATTCTTTGAATGTCATATTGAAATACAATCAAGACTGTTAAGTCCAATCGGTTAAGAGATTTAGTTGTAACATTGGTTAAAATGATAGAGTAGTGATTTGATTCAAACACAACTCAATTGCAAGTATTTAGATCTATGCTAAGCTCATAAAAACTCTTTTGATCAATAATCAATTCACTCCATCATATCCTCCAACTTACTTCACCCAGTGTATATATCTTTGATGCTCAGTTATGTTTGCAGTTCAGCTTGATTTTGTCTGTAACTAGTTTGATCATGTATACATGAAAATTGTCTTCACACAAAATCTTCTACAGTCTCTATTCATCTGACATGATTCAAAAATGAATCTCATGTCTCTTATATAGACGTGTAAACCATTTTCATTTCGGCCATTAGATTTTGCCTCTTAATCTTCATCATTCATTTTGCCGCTTCAAGCTTCCTCAACAATTGTATCATTAACACATTTCAATCTCTTCCCTTAGATCTCTGAATTTTGTCAGTCATTTGATCTTTGTAACAAACTCTATCTCTTACCTCGAGATCATAAGCATCTACCAGCTCATCAATTTCAGTCAGTTGTTATAAACATTTAATTCTCCTTTACTCGGTCAATATAGAATGCATCGGTGATTACTAACTCGGTTAATACTATCACTCGGTATACACAAGACTGACTTGGTGTATACTGAAATCTTTAATTATCGACCACATTAACTTGTTCAATTTTGATCTCTTATTCATAATAGAATAATATAACATGCTCAAGTCAACAATAGAATACCATAAACTCATCAATAAGTTACTCAATGTATACCTTATCCATATCTGTTATATCCATCTTGTCCTAATGTAGATATCTCATTTCTTCACCATTTCTTCCTTCTACAGCTGTTCAGATGTTTGTAACTATTATGATAAGTATAGTCAAAAGTATTTGACATCAATGACAACATATTGACTGATTTAATCATCTTACATATCACATTAACAACTTGGTGACCTCCTGAATCTTCATCAAGATATTCAATCAGTTGTAGGTTAACAAAGAGTATCCTGTATGAACCAAGAATCCAAAGTTTTTTTGGGAGATCCTTTTGGAGGTTTTTGCAGAATGTCCTAAAAACCTAGATTAGGAGGCCTAATTGTGGGTTCTAGGGCTACAAGGCTCGATCAAAGATTTTGAAGAGATCGGTAAGGAGGAATGGTAAAGACCTTGACCAAATGGGCCAAGAAGTGAAACTAGTATATAAATGTTAGAGTAATCATACTTTATGCTTATTAATTAAATCACTTTGGTTTAATTAATTAAGTCATTTATTACTCTATTTACTTAAGCTATCTTTTAGGTGCATTATAATTAATATATTTATTAATTATAATGTGCAACCTAGCTTTATTTTTTGCTTTATAGCTTTAGGGTTTTATTGTTCACCTATATGGTTGAACCCTTTGTACATTCTTTTTAGATAATTTACTTATTGGATCATAATAGAGATTGCTCTTTGCATGTCCATAAGATGTCTCTGGCTTTTTGGCCTCCATGATTTTTCTTGCTTCTGTGCTTTGCTTCTTCCATGTGACAGGGTTATGCATGCAGGTGTTCTTGGGAGATTAGTATTTCACCTAATCTAACAATAAATTGACTACCTCCACACCCCTGTAAGAATCACCAACTTGCTAAGGAGGTAAGGTGCATTTGGAATGAGTATTGGATATGAAAGGACAAGAACATTCAATCAGTGATAGATCACCTGGGAGTTGAAGTGTAGATTGTTGAAGTGGAGGATCTTGAGAGAGTCATTAGAGGACAAGGTAAAGCCTTGTAAGACCTTGATCAATCTATTGGGAGGTTGGAGAGTTAGGAGTCTTAGTGATCCTAACCAAAGTCTATTAAGCACCTAGTGTGATCCTATCATATTCTTAGAAATCTTTTATCAATCAAGTGATCTAGTATTATTGTGATCAATTTAAAAGCATCCATATACATCAAACCTTGCACCATCCACCATTTCATAGAAAGCATTCATGGATTCAATCTAGTTTTGTATTTTCATGTCTACTATCTCCACAATTTAAAAGCATCTTGAAGAAGGAGGATATTTACAAGTCCGAGAGCTCACCAAATCAATAATTTAAACCTAGGAGGATAATGGAGACAAGTTACATGGGTAAGTGAAGGTAAAAATCATATTTTTATTTAATTTATCTTTGTAATATTTATTGTGTATGCATCTTTAGATATAATTTGTAGCTAATTAGTGGATTAGTATTTCATTTCTAGGATAAGATACAATTTTTGCATATAAAAATGAATTTGAATAAGACAAACTACCTAAAAATGAATTCAAACACTAACTTAGCAAAAACTGAAACTATGCAAGAAAATAAAAAAAATGATAGAGAGGTAGATGCGCAAGACCAATGGTTGCTCATGTCAGGAGTTGGCAAGAGGAATAGAAGGAAGTTAGCTGACCAGTCAAAAAAAAGAAAAGGCCAGTGAAATGGTTCTCATGAGGGAAGAAGTGCCTCATACACGGGGAAGAGAAAACACAAGGACCATAAAAAAACAAAGGATACAAGAAAGAAATGAATAAGACTAGTTTGCAGTCTACGCAATGAGGAAACACAAGATGCAACCTTTCTGGTTTGCGCAAGGAAGAGTAGATACAAAATGGAAAGAGATGGAAACAACGGGCCATATCATGTAAGGAAGGAGAAGAAGCTCAAAGCTGGAAAAAAAGAAAACTACGCAAGGAGTGGGAAGAAGGAGAAAGGCGAGGAAAGAAATACAATGCAAAGTAAAGACAAAAAGTTCACTCAAATCAGGGGAAATCTCACACAAAGAAAGAAAAAGTTAAACAAATAAAAAAAATGGTTGAATAAAATGTAGGAAAGGTTGCGAATGAACAAACCACACAAGACTTTGAAGGTGCTACGCAAGGATGAGAGTAAAGAAGGTAAAGACCAGAGAGAAAAAAAATTGAAAGCACACACAAGAATAGGGAGAAGTTGAAATACCAAAGGCTTGGTTAACACAAGTTGGAGGATGAGCTATTTACTTGGATAGCATCCAGCCTAGACACGCAAGAGGAGAGGAACGAAAATAAATGGACAACCTAAAAAAAAATTTAGAATCAAAGTTATACAGAGATAAAACTTAGAACAGAGATGAGCCTGAAATATTGGTAAAGATAAAATAAAGACTATATTCTAAAAAATAAAGCCTGTAGAGATACAGTTTATAAAAAAATAGAGATTAGATAATATTTATTGAAGAAATCATGCATGCACAAAGATATAAAACTAGAAATGTTAGAAAATATGTAAGAACGAGAGAGGAAATAAGATCTGAAACATTAGTATTGAAACTATGAAATGTAGAAGAATATATGCCTACAAAAAAATGATTGAAGCAAAACGATAAACCTTGCAATTTCCCGACAGAGATTAACTAAGCTAAATGAAAATGGGTTTGGCAGTAAACTAGACAAACCCCCCAAAAAATTCAAATACAACTCTGTGGCGGCAAGCCGACCAAAGAGGGTTAGAGAAACAAAAAAAAAACAATAATAAAACCTACATCACAAAAGTTATAAAATGAAGCTCAAGCTTCTCTCTCAAACAAGAGTCTCCAATGAGATGTGCTCCCAAGAATGGTAACCTTCAAAACTACACTCAAATAAGGATTAGCAATCCAAGCTTTGATACCATGAAAAGGAAAGTATAGAGAGTAAGGAAAGAAAGTAATCCAAGCAGAATAGATAATGAAACAAATGTTACCATGAGAAAACCAAAAACTAGTTGTATGCATCCAAAATCCAACACAAGGAGACGAGAATTTTTTGAAAGGGGAAAAGAAAAGAAAAACCCCTTGTGATATTATGAATATGGACAAGCATAGAAGAGAGAGAGAAATAGCTCATTTACAATAACTTCATGTAGGGAGAATTAGAGAGGAGAGGATCTCTTTTATAGAGATGACAAGAGGAGTTACTAGGTAACTCACCAATCTATGAATGCCATCATCAATAATGGGTATGTGCAAAGTGTCAAGATCCTCTTAAGGAGGATAAACTATTTCCTTATTAAAGGAATTATAAAAAGTGACATGTCCTCCCACTTGGACTAGAGGACAAAATACATGTAGGTATTCCATAGGAATCTCCTAATAAAAATAAAAGAGGATACATTGGTTTATCCTCAATAAATAATAAATACAACCAAGGAAAGATTAACTATTCTAATTATAGAATGAGATTACATTTCTACAAATTATTTTTGGCTATTTTTTGAGGATGGGACCACTCTCATGTAATTGTTTTATTATTCCCTCTTTGATTGCATATAACTATTCTTACACCCATGATTCTCTTGGTTTTATTCCATCATGTTATCTATTGAAATGTCTCTTGATGGAACTCTATAGGAATATGAGAGGGCTATTAGATGACTCTATTCTCAATTACCTTTGGCTCATGATTGTTACAAAATATTGATTTGTGGTTATTTGGCCACTAGTAACTAATATACAATGGAAATATACTTTGACTATGGTCCTACAACTAAAATCTTCATATAAATTGATACTCATTTATGATTTGGACAACCTTTTGTTATATGGTAAAAAATTATGGTTTTAGATGGTTATTACTCACATATTGGATTTAGTTAGTATTTACATTTGTCTACTATGAATATTAGATTTTCTAACCGAAATATTGCAGGATACAAGGTAAGAAAACTTAATGATTTATTTGCTAATACTAGCCATTAGAGTGGATGGATAGTTTGGGTATGCAGAAGTATTGATTCATCATGCAAGCTACCGTGACGATTCAAGGGTAATAAGATACTAATCATAGTGAGGAAGAAAGCTACTTCAGAGTGTAAGAATGGATTTAAAGATAACTATAATGGCCTAAATTATAAAGTTGCATGAATGTAATATATTGTCAATGTAATTCTGATGTAAATAATCCACAAAATATGGATTATATTAATGTAACAACAAGACAAAAATGTATATATGGCTGATAGAAGACACTGATAGATTAGGGTGGTGTATTTGTAAAAAAATTCATTCTTGTAAATTGACCTTGTACATGTGGACCCCTTGTCTGCATTGGTCATTGGCCCACATGACTACAATGAGATTTATTAACTATCAAAATCTGGACTCTATGAGTCCCAAGCTAACCGAAGGTTTTCTTTCCGCCGTTCTTTCCTCTAGGTGCCCGTACTGAACAAAAGTGTACTTTCTTAAATTAGTATTAATAAAGTTGATTTTTGGCTTCGACCTCTTACTTATAAAAAAAGTTAGCTATTTAAGATAAATAATTTTGAATCATCATAGGACTGTACCAAATTTGACATGATAGCTAAACTATATTGTGCATCTTGATTTTAGATTGATTTTTTACCAACATAGATTTTCTTGTATATTAATATATTAAATAATAATAAAGTAGAAATAAATCCACAATATTTTAATAACCAAGTCCATTATTCAATTCAAGTAATATGAGTTATTCTTCAAACACTAGTTAGTTAAGAACCATTAGTTTTGATTAGACATGAATTGACATTTATATAAAAGGATATGATCAACATACATAAATAAAAAATAAACAATTTACTTATGAATGGAGGATGTGAATCAAGAGGACTTTAAACACTTCTTTTTACCATCAAAGCCACATAAGAATACTAATGAAAAATATGAAAAGTCAGTCAAAATAAGTCAACATTCGATTCATTAATAGACAAGTCAATAAAATTTCCATCTCATTAATAAGGAAAGATACAAGGTTTGTCAAATTACAATAAACAATGTACATGATTTTAATAACACAATAAATGAGGTTTCGGGCATATTATCGAACACACTAAGTACATCATAGTATTGCATCAAGTACATGATTACATCAAGAACTGATAAAGAATGTTGACCTACACGTTGAACATCAAGTATAACATACATCAATATAGTTTACATCAGATATACAAGACCATGAAGGTCAGGTCAATCATGAATGCACGAATAAAGAGTGTCATCAAACATTTGTCCATTTGCTAACCCTATCTCCTAAGCCATCAAACATCTATCCATCTACTATCTCAAGATGAGAGTGTGGTCCAAGCACTTTTTCCGCCCAACCATGAAGTGGTTAGCTCCATTGGGGCTCATTCTGACATGAAGAACACACCAACCTTTCCTGAGAAGCCTAGAAACTTGGAACTGGTGGATTGGATGAATCTAGTGCATTTGTGAAACTAACCTCAAATCACATATGACTAAGTAGAACTAATCATGGATGTGGCAATTTGATGAAACACAACCAATTTTAATTCCACACTTGTGGAGATAATAAGAAGCCCATTTTTTGTTGTGTCTCTATTTCTATTATGTGTTTGTGGTATTAAGGGGAGAACCCTTCCACTACTACATTTGACCTCATTTTTCTACCAAAATTTTCGACCATCAATTAAAAAGGTTTAGGTTGGTCGGATTATAGAAGGAAAAGAAAACTTCCTTTTTTTTTAATCCATGCTCGTGTTAGTCAAAATTTTGACCAATACCATGTAGGTTGGAATTTCGACCAACACATGCATAACTTTAAAAAGAAAAAGATTTTGTATCTCATTTCATTGTTTGGTTTTAACTTGGAGCACGTGAAGGAGCTGGAGCCTGCGATTGTTTGAACTATTAGTTGGTGAGAGTAAAAGGAGGATCGCTTGCCTGCGAGGGTTGCCACTGTGATTTGGTGTAAAAGGAGGACTGCCTACCTGCAAGGGTTGCCACTATGATTTGGTGTAAAAGGAGGACCACCTGTAAGGATTTCCTTACTCGGCATTTGTTTGGCATTGTTTTATTGGTTACCTACTTAGGGCTCGTGAGCAATGTGCTAGGGAATCATGTATTTGGTATTTGCTGACACATTTTTGATCATTGTTTATATACATTTGATTCAGAGATGAACTTACAAAACCCTAAATTTTTGAATCACCGCATCATGTTACACTGTAAATGTACTAGTGTTAGGTTTATGATTGTAAGGTTGGAAGAGGAAATATTGCAAACAAGATTGAGAAAATTGTGTTTTTAACATTTTTTTTACTGGTATTTGTTTTCTGCTGACTTCGTGTGGATTGGAATGTCAAATCTAACTCCGTAGGAAGTCTACTTGGAGTCATAGCTTTCAATTGCAACCGGTTTGAGATCATTTGGTGGAGAAATCTGAAAGAAATCATGTGATAGTCATCTATAGACCATTTTTGACATAAAACTAGGGTAGTCAGCTTTTTATGGACTCTTTTAGACCAGGTGTGACTGTCTACACACTATGGCTTCAGAAGTGCTTAAAAATACCCCAAATAAAAAAGCAACCATAGACTCCTTGCACTCCCAAGACTCCAAACCTTCATCAGTCTTTAATAATATCTAAAAATGAACAAACCTCAAAGGAATAGGGCTCAGTCCACCGAGAACTCCAAAATCCCCAAATTTAGCACTTCTAAACCCTTAATCCAAGGGTTTCTTAAATCTCCTATCTCCGATCACTTCTAGGTCCAATAGGTAGTTGTTTCACCATTAGATGATCATTATAAGATGATCCAAATCATAATCTATGTTCCTCCTTCAGACCAAATGGCTATTGTTGTAGCATACCAAGCAAATTCATTAAGTTTCCTCTATAAATTATGGTGATCACCCAAACATTCTTCCTTCTCATTACATTAATGGATCAGGGAACTATAGTACATGTTAATAATTAGTCATTCCATGTGTTACAGTGGTCAGAGGTCATGGAATGACCATATTCAATTGGAAACTCACAAAATTGTCAAAGGAATGGCTAAAACTACTCTCCCAGTCAGAATTAATTGAGTAAAAATACAAATACAGAGCTCACAAATGCATAGATGTGGTCTAGGATCAATATCTAACTATTCAAAATGCATTGAAATGTAAGACAATGACAAAATGAATCCAAAATCACTCTAAGAACTCAAGGAAATTGTATTTGAAAGAAGTTTATTTATCAAAAACTCAGTACAGTCCGTACACCAGGCCTCTTCTGCCATACAATGAAACTTTGGTATATTTGATGGACTCCTATAAACTACCCCTACCAATCCCAATCGATTGGATGGATTAGTTTGCACTAAAATATAACAAAATCCAATTCCCTCTATTTTCTAATAACCGTTGCATTTCACATTTTTGAATTTGCAACATTACAAATTTGGAGTTTTTGAAACTTTTAAAGATAATGAAGCCTTCAGACTTTGAAATGTGACCCAAATGAACCTATTAAGCATTATTAAAATCAAATCTAAACTATTATAAACTTGTAACACCAAATACCATCCCAGGCTCTTATTTTGGTCCTAAGGCCTATTAGGCCTTTTAAGACTAATTACATATTTTCCATTTGCATTGCATGGAATGACCTTATAGGACATTATAGGTGCCAATACATTCCAATTGATGTCTTTAGATGTCATTAGGTGCATGGTTGTCATTATGGACTCCTAGTAGTCTTTAGATGTTCTAGGTGCCCTTGCACCATGTTCACCACCTTTGAAAGGATTCTTGTCCCAAGAATCAGTCCTGGCACTAGATGTCTAAGTCTGAACCAAAAATTTCAAAAAAACATCAGCCAACTCGAGATATGAAAAAATGTCTAAATTCATTAAAATAATTCATATTACACCTCATTAAATAATGTTGAAGTCAGATTGGGCAATAAAAGTGAAAATATTACGCCTTCCAAACGCACACAAAACTATTCAAAACTCCAATGAAATGTAACACCATATCCTAGAAATCATTTGAATCCATATCAACCATAAAAATAAACATTTGTCAACAATATATTCAGACTGTACCCTCATGGGCAGTGACTGGTAGATTTCAAATGAATTTACATTTTCATTGCTTGAACATAGTTTACATTCACTGTTATGATCTGGAATCAATCATTAACTTGGTCCATTCCCAATACTCATTAACTTAGTTTACATTCATTGTTATGATCTCTATAATTTGGAACAATGGATTTTTTTATTTCTAGTTTCTAGAGTGTATTTATTTTGATGTTATGTAAATTTAATTTAAAAATCAATAATATCAATACAAGTATAAGCATTGTTAAGTGGATTTGTATTCTCAATTCAATTCGTGCAAGAATATGATGTACTTTACGTACTATTTAATTTTTGACAAAATTTCACATATTAACTTTTGAAGTAGAACTAAAGGCAATGCATTGTTGTTAACTTGTTATTAATAAAAAAATTATTGGCAAATCAGAAATAAGTTATTGTTCATGTTGTAAAACTAAACTATTTTAACTAAAGTATACATGCAGTTTTTATGGGAAGAGGTTGAACAAACTATAATCTTGAACAAACTAAGTAGAATATGTAAACATTTGCTACACTGTCTCTTTTATCTATGATTGATTATAAATATCATACTGTTTTATGGCAATTTCATTAATTGTATCATGGTTGTGCTCTACTATTGTACTTAACATTTAACATATCTCCAATGATTACAATGACTTGCACATGCTTGTACCTTGTGGTTGTTCCATTTTCTTATTGTGATTGTTGCCGATTTAAGGCATGATATGTCAATGTCTTCTTATTGTATTTATTCTATTAGGACTTCAAACTGAGTGACATTTCCTTTTCACATGAGCATAGAATTCAAAATTGCCTCTATAGAAGAAATTGTTCATTAATAGTAGATAGATGTGTTTTGCCCTATGATCTCATGATAATGGCCATATTCAATAACTCTATAACATGATGGTTGTTCCTTTTAAGAGAGATGGTTGTTCCTTTTAAGAGAGATGGTTGTTCCATTTTTCTAAAAACTACACTTTGTTGTCCTTTTGACATGATAACATTATATGTTAGAAACTTTGAGGTTCTCTTACCTTTTGTATGTCATGGCTTCACCTCTATGTAGCTAAATCTCACTCTGAAAATGATCTTATTTTAGGAAACAATGAAAATCCTCTATGGGTTCATACCTATTGTGACTTCCCATGGCGCACTATCATTGCTTGTACACTATATTTTTCCAATTCTTTTAAATTGTCACTGTCTTTGAAAATTAATGCCATATGTTGCTTACATTTGATTCAATTTCCATATTAATTACTCTCTTCAGTTTTATTAGGAACTTTTGCCTTAAGCATGTGTGATGCAAACCTAGCTATAGATGGGCATTAATTCATTAATGCTCAATTGAATGCCCTAATGCAGCTCCCAGAGAAAGGCCATCTCGAAGCTTTAGAGGAAATAATTTGTACTAGGTATGGAATCACCTCCACTACAATGCCAAATTTTGATGTGTTATTATCTTCAATTGCATGTTTCTTTTGCAAAAATATATTGTATATCTTTACAGACTAGACAATGTGAGTATACAACTCCAGAATATATTCTCTATAATCTCTAATTACAAACTGAAGTGTTAATTGAAGTAAAGTCTTCCTTGGATAAAATTACAACCCTTGTCTACTAATTACATTACTTACCTTTATAGTTCATGTGACTTCCCTAGGGATCTGTTAGAACTAAAATAAATTTGTTATATGCTAGTTGGCCAACTATGCTTAGTCAGCCAACTAGGAGACATGTCTTTTGGGAGGTAAAGACTCATATAAATGAAAGATGAAACTCTTCATCCAATGAAAAAAATAAAATTCAACACAAACATCTGTGAATTATATCCAGACAGTAGCGGACTATATATAGGTAGCAATGAATTATATGTAATTGCTTCAACTTCACATTCTTGATTTACTTCAGCATCAAGAATAATATCCACAGATTCAGTAGTCTAGTGAGGAGATTTGTGTAACTCCCAAAATAATAATAACTCCCAAAATACTTATCCTTTTGAATATTACGTGGTCTAGTGAGCATGATTTGTGTGTGTATTTGTAAATCTTGTATAATCTTATAATATTTTAAAAAAAAATTATATACAAGATATTAATAATGTTTGTATGTTTACATTTTGTATATTTATAGCCTATGAAGAAAGTCCACACCTAGCAATATGAACCCCGAACAAAATAACGAGACAATTGCTAGATTGTGGTCTTAGTTCCAAAGAAAAGACGTTGAAAAATGTAATTTTCCTTGCAAAAAGTGTAAGGGCTTAAAGAATCAAAGAATCCTAATCAAAATAGCCCAGAGTCATTGTAGGCAATATGGTCACATTGAAGGGGGGCATGATTTTCGTCGATTGGTGAATGCAGATTTCCAATTGGAAGAACATGGAGGTGTGAATATCCAAGCCGACGATAACACTCCCATGGAAGAAGATGATCATGTGGCAAAGAACACAATTGAAGATGATGGTATTGGCGTAGCTGATAATGTGCTAGAGGACATGATTGAATAAGATGGTATTGGCATAGCTGATCAAGATGATCATGATGATGATACTAGTGCATCTAATAATGATGATGAAGATGGTCTTGATATAGCTATAATTGAGAAGGCATACGAGTCCCTATACCAAGGCTCCCAAACAACTCTTCTCTCCGCTATAGTGTTGTTGGTGAACTTCAAGGTTATGAATGGTTTATCCAATGTAGCAATGTCATGTATACTAAGGTATGCCATTTTTGTCATCTTCAATGTTAGCATACCATTACGATTCATTATATTAGCAATTCATATTTGTTCTTGTAGGTTGATAGGTGAGTTTTTCTTACCACCATCAAACATTTTGCCTTGTTTGTACTAAAAATTATCTACCATTATAAATCAAATTGGAATGAAGTATCAGACAATACATGCATGTCCCAATGATCACATTTTATATCATAAACAACATGAATTTGCAACAGAATGCCATGTTTGTCATACTAGTAGATATCGGTTAGATCAAATAACAAAAAAGGTGCCTCACAAGAGTCTTCAGTACATTCCCCTTATTCCATGTCTTCAACGATTATTCAGGTGCACTAGCTTGGCACAATTTATGGATTACCATGCACGTAATAGAAGTCAATATGACATTATGTGAATTCCTGTGGATGGTTATGCATTTAAAGACATAGAAACAACATGGCCACACTTTAAAGAAGAATCTCGTAATCTCAATATTTCAGTGGCAGCGGACGGTGTCAATTCATTTGGAGATATGAGATCTACTTACTCAGTGTGGCCTGTTTTGTTATTAACAATAACATTCCTCCTTGGATGTCCATAAAGAGGGAGCACATAATGTTGTCAATGATTGTATCGGGTATTTTTCATTTAATAGTAATGTAAATTAATTTATAAACACCGCATCAAGATGGTCATAATAATTATGTAATATTTTTGTTCATTCAACTAGGTAAGTACCAAGTTAAAGATATAAACATGTATATTGAGCCCCTTATTGATGAGTTGTTGATTTTATGGAATGGGATCACTATGTATGACATCTCTAGACCAATAGGACAAAGAAAATTTCAATTCCATGCAATGCCTGTATAGACAATACATGATGCCCCTGGGCTAACTCATTTTTGCAGTATGTTATATATTCCTATTAAGGTCATGTATTTTTGGTATGTTATAGTGCTTACACATTATTGTTGTATGTTTAAGTTGCGCATGATAATTGTACATGATCCAATTGTGCGATATATTTTAGGTCTTCAGACAAAGGGTAAATTCGTATGTCCAGTTTGTGGTCCGAAGATAAAATCTCATCATTCAAGAAGTTTAGGAAAGCAGGTGTTCGATGAGTTTAGGCACTTTCTCCACAATAATCATAAGTATCAAACTATTGAAAAACATCTTTTTAATGGGAAAGAAGATACGACATCAAGGCCATGAAGAATGACACTTCATCTATGGAAGTTGGAATACAATAGACTAAATTGCTGAGGTAATGTCATTCCATCTGATGATTTTTGTTTGAAATTTAGATTTTGATATTGTCTTTTATTTACTAATGATGTTATTGATGCTTGTGAAGGTTGTCAAGGCATCAATGACCAACTTCTTAGAGGAATAAAAAGTTATCCTAGTCAATTTAGTAGGTTGTCGTACTACAAGGATCTCCCAATCGTGTATTTGTTTGATGTTATGCATATTGGAAAGAATGTAACAGAGACACTATGGAGAATATTGGATGGAAGGCATGACAAAGAAAAAATGGCCAAAATTTGTAATGACATTCATGAATCCAATCATGCATTGAAAACTTTCATTGAATCAAATAGCAATGGAGACCGCATAAATAAGAGTGTCCTTCCTTGGTTATTAATTGAGCAGCAAAGTGATGCATTAAAAGAAGTCATAAAAAAACAAAATTTTCAACATGATTTGCTGCAAATATAAGCAGTCTTGTATCAAAGAAAGGTGATTTTGGGCCAGGGTTGAAAACACATGATTGGCATACCTTCATCAAGGTAAGTTATGTTCTCTATTTACAATATATTTGTAAAATTGCATATACTTTTTATTATATTATTTTACAATATATTGAAAAGATTATTTTTTAATCATTGCAGTACATCCTACCTCTATCCCTCCTAGACCAGTTTGACAACAGTGTTAAACAAGTTATATAAGATCTTGGAGAATTCATGAGGTTAGAAGTGTTATTATATTTATGACTTGCTTTACTTTTTATGTAATTTATTGTATATTTTTATCTAAAATCTTGTTTATATGTTCTTGCGAGTTGAATCTCTTTTAGGTGGTTATCATCTAAAGAAATTGATAAAAAAGATATAAAATATTGGAAGAGAAAAATTCCCCAGCTTATGTGTGAAATGCAAAAGTGTCTACCTCTAACTTTTTTCAATGCTCAAGAACACTACCTCATACATCTAGTTGAGGAGATTGAATTGTGTGGACCTGTACAAACTAGGTCAATGTGGATGGTTGAGAGGCACTTGAAATTTATGAAAGGCTTGGTTTGATAAAGAGCACGTCCTAAGGGTTCTATGGTGGAGGGATATATGGTATACCATACCATGGTGTATATTAGTGAATATCTTCCCAAGTTTGCAGCAAATATCCATGTAGATCGCATTTGAGATCCAACTCTATTAACAAATTTGAAGGGGAGTACTTGATGGGGAAAGGTAGATTGAGGAAAGTGAGAGGTAATTATATGATGTTATTGTAGTTTATTAATTTTTATAGATCTTCAATATAAGTTTTTTCTAAGTGGTCTATTTGTTTTCTTTACAGTTGGTCATGAGTGGGATGCACTACATTTGTATATTGAAAAAAATCTTGATTGGATGACGCTATGGATTCAACAATCTCAAGAAAATGATCACTCATTAACATGGGATGATGTTGCATCATTGGTTAAAAAAGCTCATCATAATGGAGATCCTAATGTTACGCCAATGGTACTTGATTTAGCATATGGTTTAAGAGGTAGAAAGGTACATATAAGTTTACTAACCATGACCCATAAGTTTAATATCAACTCATAGATCGATGCAAATAATCTTGATATGTTTGAATAATTGTAGATCAAACACCACAAAGCTATGTACTACCATGGCTGTAAATTTTGCATAAAAAAGTTAGACGACATGAAGAAAACTTGTGGTTCTGGGATAAGTGTAGTCTTCGAGGTCACTAATATTTCATCTAGAAATGACATACATCCTCAAAAATCTAAAAATCGATACTATGGAATTTTGGATGATATACTTGAGTGTGACTTTAATTCATTCAACTTAGTTCTATTTGTCATCAAATGGTACAGGCTACGGTTGAATCAAAATGATCCTGATAGGACTATTATTGAACATGATAGTGGATTGCAAATGATTAATACAAGGTCATTTGAGCTAGTTGGAGATAAGCCCTATGTTCTTCCAAGCCAATGTGAGAAAGTGTTTTACTTTGCTGTTCCACATAAATCAGGTTGGTCATTTGTTGTTAGACATGATCCAAGAGGAAGGCTGGTACAGTATAATGTGATGGGAGAAGAAGATATTGAAGAATCAGAAGATGAAGTAAATGATGATCACGGACGACTGTTACACAATGAAGAAGAAGAAGAATAAAATGATGATGATTCTGGTGATGCTGACGATATTGATGGTGATGATGGTGATGATTATGATCATGGTGATGAAGATGGTGTTGATCAAGGAGATGATGGTGATGATGATGATGGTGATGATGATGATGATGGTGATGATGATGATGATGATGATGATGATGATGATGATGATGATGATGATGATGATGATGATGACAATGGTGGTGGTGATGATGATGATGATGATGATGATGATGATGATAGTAGTCATGATGATGATGATGATGATGATGATGATATTCATGATGATGACATGGATGAGGAGGATGATCAATAACATAATCAATGAAATGTATGTCAAGGTATGATCAATGTCATGTATGAGGTATTGATTTATTCATAGAAATTTGAATTAAGTTATTATGTGTTGAACTCTATAGTCATGGAGTATATTTTGCACCATGTAAATTTTGTCTTCTATGTAATTTGTAGCTTACATATCATGTAATTTTTGGCTAACTTAAGATAAATAATTTACATATGCAGGAAATTTAACGCCTTTGACATGGATCGACAAGTATAATTTATTATTTGATTTCCTTATCTTTAGTCAAAAAAATATATAGATCCTACTATGTATCTCATTTGATGGATTGCAAGTATTACCAAATAGGTATTTGTTTGATATGTCTTCTTCAAGTGAGGAAAATGCGGGAATAGAAGACAAAAGTGAGACATCTAGTAGGTCTAAAATAGGGAGATCAACTAGAGGTCAAAAGATTAGAAGAAAATTTGATAAATGAATGTAATTTTTCCTTGCTGAGGAGGGGTCATGTTCTTATGATAATGAGACCAAAGGAGACATGAAGGTTCCCTTAAGGTACACACATCTTTAGAAAGAATGGGTACCCAAGGAACTACCTCCAGTTAATACTAATTTTTTTTGTTAATGAAAGGATATATCACATAGCTCCATCTTCATTACATGGTTTGGGCTTATTTTCCATGGATGACATAAAGGTCAGTTATAATCAAGTTGTTGAATTGATGGAGTATGTAGGACCTTGTTACAATTACAAGAATTGGATGCGGATTGTGCAATATAAAAAAAGTATGCGTAGGTATGCATTGTCAGCAAATTATATACAATGCAAAGCAAATGATCAAACTAGAAGGCTCGCTATGTATATTGATGGAAGGCCAAAAGAAATAGGGAATATTGTAGGTTTTATAAATAGTTCTCGACCCGTGTCAACTAATAAGAGGCTGAATTGTATATTCGAGGCACACGAGGGAAATCATGTATTTGTATGTGCGATAAAATCAATAAGTGCAGGGGAAGAGCTTCTAATAGATTACAATTTGAATTGTGTAGATACAAAAAATTCCCTATGGGACTGGTAAGTATAACATTTAAACCAATTGCCTCAAATCACTTTTGATTGCTAAGAATTACTAATCTTTGTCACATGGCGACATCGATATTCCACCTCAAGATACAGGCGGGGATGTTCCTCATAGTACACCTTCTTCATCAAAGGTAAACCTTAAGTAGTGTAATTCTAAAAATTATATAGAAACAAATGTCATATTATTATGTTCTTTTCTTTATGGCTTTGGAGTTATTTTGATAGAATTTACTGATATTGATGTCACAACTTGATACTTATTGATAGATAAGCAAAAAAGGCAACAGATCAATTGCGATATGAAGTTGAGGCAACATTTATAGATGACGTAGAATCTAACTCTAACCATGTATTCATGGCTACTCAAATACAAACTAAATATGGTTAAGAAATTCTTAACCTTATAATAGAAGAAAATGAAACTGAGGAGTCAAAGGAACTCGAAGAAGAATTGACATGTAGAGTCAATTCTATTAATGTAAGCAGTAATTAATCTTAAGCAATAATTAAAGTTCAATAGATGTTTATATTTTATACTATCTTATGGATCATGATCTAAAATATGATGTGTTCTTCTTACATGGTTTTTTGACACATGTCAAACATCATCAATATGGTGAGGGTTGTAGCACCACACCACCTTCATGTAAATAATCCTTAAACCTTTAACCATTGATTTAACCTTTGTATGCATTATTGACTCAACTTATGTTTGGGATGCTTCTAGTACCCCATTTAATCTTTATCCATTGAAAATGTCTTTGCTAACAATGTATTCTTCAACTAATGATGAAGTGCAAATGCCTCCTTCGATTAACATTCTGCATTCGACGACTGCATTGTCTGCAACAAGGTGCTTGTAGACATCTTCCTCTGTACCATCTACAACTGGTAAAACCTTATTTTCCTATATTTTGTTATGTTCTAATCATGCATTGATTATTTTTCTTGTGTGAATTTTATACACTACATGGACCTATTTGTGCACTAATAGATACACCTACACCTGGTACAAGAACAGATTAGACTAGTACTAGTGAAGATGAACCATTTCTTGGATCAGCCCGTGTTACTAGTACTAGTTCATTTTCAGGGACATTGTTGTTGAACAAGAACAATATGGTTCCGTTAAAACTACCAAAGCTTCCAGTTGCTTTAAAATTGTTATTATTTACAGTGTAATTGTAGTTTACTTATACATAACTCATTTTGGACTGATAATCCCATGATGTTTTTGTAGGAAATGATGTTTTTTATGATCATCTTTTTGAAATGACATTGAAGCTATTTGGGTCCACCATACATAAAAGGTACATAGCTTCATAATATTGGTACAATATTTTTCTTATCTTCCATTTATTGTACTTGTTGAGCATCATTTTTACACAGACAACAGCTAGTAATTTGCGTGAGCAACTTCCCCTCTAGGAAGATTGATGGAATCAATCTCAAGGTTCCTTCTGGCTGGGTCTCAACCGCTCGGATAGCTCAACGGAAGACAAATGTAAATTTTTTAACAAGGAGGCCTTTGCTGGTTCTTCTCTTAAGAGAAACAGCAAAACAGACTTTAGGATTCCACAATATCTCTTTTTTGATCTAATTTTCAATTTTTAAGAAACGAAAACAATGCTAAATGAAATTATCCTACTAAAAACAACTTGCAAAGAGGGTTAGAAGGTGTAAGGTAATGAGATACTTGAAAGGAAATGCTGAAAGAAACCTAATGGACATATGCTAGTAATCACACCACCATGCGAATTAAATGACCAAGAAGATGAAGAAACCCACACAACAAAGATCAAATCATGTCACAATCTTCAGCTGAATAGATGCAATCATTGACGGAATTTGAACAAATGCAGATGTATGATAAATCAAAACTCATCAGATCACAAAGCCACTCTAGATGTGCGTACACGTGAGACAAGTTGATCTTTAAGCTCTAAAGAAAGATCTTCTCAGAAATTCATCATAGCAAAGCAATGTAATACTAGCAAACACCAACTTAAAAGATCGCAGACTTGAAATCATTAAACAACCAATGGCTCTTTGAAATAAAGAATGAGCAAATCACACATTCAAAATTTTTGCATAGATAGCAGACAAGTCACACCATGAATGAAGCACCAATTGTATGTATTGTATTAATGACCAAATCGACCTTCATTACATCATTTTATTACAATTTATAGAGCCATGCTCTTATTTTCGTAGCTAGGGTTTTGCTGCAGCTAAAACTTGAAAAAAAATCTAAACTCTAGATTGCATTAAAGAAACTACTACTAACGGCGAGATAAACTACCCTAGCACGGAATTAAACCTCGTGCACTACAAAGATTTGAACAAATCAAGCATCAGACATCTCAAAAATGGGGCTGGAACTGGTGCATGCACTTGATGATCTTCACGTTTGTACCCTTGATCATTGGCCTTAGCTGCTTCACGTAGTCCTAACTGAAAGAGATCGCACAATCATGCCCAAATGACCCAAAGAAAGAAGCCCAAATGATTGAAAAGTGATCTCTGAGAAAACTGGAGTCAACTCTCGGACGTGCAAAAAAAATGCCCAAAACCTGACACTTGGTCTGAAAAATGCAACACCCAAAATTGACTAAGTGTTGTCTTTATCTCTACTACTTCATAGTTGTCAGAGTTTTCGAACTTTTAGGTGGCCGAAAACTCCTTATGGCCGAAAATCCTACACTGAAAAAATGACTAAGTACCAACACTGAACTTTTTGTACACGAGAGTTGACAAATATCGGGCTGGAGGTCCACTAGTTAGAAGGCACTTCTAGATGTGCTTTCTTGAATCTATCCACCACCTCCAACACCTCATCAAAGTCTGACATCTTAATCCCTTGGAGAATCTCCCTCTATCTGTCTCTGAAACCTATCAATTCCTTAGTGAAGGCCTTTATCTCTTCCTCTCGGGATAGCATTTTCTGAATCTCCTCCCTCTGATAGAACATCTGTTGAAGATCCTCCTTTGATTTTACCCCTCAAAATATACTTAGGTATTGATTGAAAATATCATTCACTGAGTGCATAGTCCTATCATCATTGTCATCAAACAGATCCAAGTCTAATCCCTCAAAGAACTCCTGTAGCTCTTTTACAAATAGCATGTTGTCATCCCTTCTTTTATTCAATCTTTTGAGAACCTTCTCAAATATGGCCAATGCCGTTGCTATCTCTTGGATCCACTCTTCAAAATTATCCAATTCTACTCCTTCATAAATCTTCATCAGCACCTAGAAGTGTTGCTTCCTTATCATTGCTAACTCATCCAGTACCTTTTGCCAACTGAGAATAGTTTCTTCTACACCATTCTCCTCACTCATAATCTCTACTAAAGAAGTTATTCCCACCAAAACACCTCGAAAGGACCTTAAAATCCATTTGAGAGATAAGCTAGCGAACTGCTCAAAATCTAGCTTCCATTCAGCACAAGCCTATACAAAAGAATGTGGAACATCAGTGTCTATACCCCCCTTCCTTTCCAAAATTGCCTGTAATGAGGCTTCAGGGTCATTTGGGTCAATTGGACCCACCGTCTTCAGAATAAATTTCTTCATCACTTCATTATGTTTTTCCAGAGCCTTTATCCTTTCTTCGTCTTTACTCATGAAGCTTAGAGCATGCTTCAAACCCAAAGTAGCCAAGGTTTTGCTACCTTCTCTAGTTGGCTCCCCCAAGTCAACTTCTTCCAACACATAATCCTCTGGAGTGATCTCCTTCATGGTAACATCCATTGTAGGGACAACCACCTATGCTTTCCACCTTCCGGTTTGGTCTTGTGTTACATAAGAAATTCTCTTGGCTTGGGGAACCGGTACCATTTGGTGGAAAGCGTGCCCTAGCATGGTCATGTTGACCTCATCATTAGTGTATACCCTAACCCTTGGCTTCACCTCTTTGGTAAACCAAGAGGGCTTTGAGAATGCATTCAATGGCTCGTAGGGAGCATCCAATGTAGTTGAAGTCGCCAAGTGTTTTGTCCTTATCTCCTCAAGAGATTCTTCTTCTTCCCCCGTTTCCTGCTCATTCCCAACATCTTGTTCAAGTTCCCCCACATCATCAGTATTTTGTTCATCTGTCATTTTTTCTTTAGTATCTATTTGTGGCTTATCTTCTTCAGTGGGTGGTTCTTCTTCCACCTGTGACTCCCCCTTGTCATCCAGCTCCTCGGAGTCAATATGAATTTCCTCTATTTTCTCCCCGCTAGTGACTTCGACTTCTTTCTCCAGCTCCTGCGAGCTTTGGGGTACTGACTCCACATGAACTTGGGGAGGAATATTGAGTGGGGGAGGTGTAGGAGACACAAGGGGAGTAGTTGAATAGGCTGGTGGAGTTGGAGTTGGGAAGGGAACATAAGATGAAGAAGGCTGCTAAGATAATGAAGCATTCTGCACGGGAGTGGAAAGTGGAGTAGTGGGAAGCTCCTGAAGTGGAATGGTAGGAAGTGTGGAAGGATGAGGTGGAGGTGGAGGTGGAACAAGCATACCTAAAGGTACCTATGAACTTAACCTCTCCTCTGAGGTGATCCCAACAGAAGAGTCCTTCTCGGGCTCTGTAATTCCTCCTTAGTCTTTGGTCATTTCCACATCATTTTGTCCTTGAGGTTCCTGTTGTAGTTCTTCTCCTATACCACTGAAAAGGCTAGTGAACTGCATAGGAGCTTGTTGCTCAGACTCTTTGAACCCATGCAAACCTACAAAATTTGAGATGTTGAATTCATCATCGCCAAGAGCATCCAAATTCATTGGCTCCACCTGAGTAGCCCCTTCACCCTCTTTAGGATCATCATCCACTATCCTTCTTCTTTTCAAAAATCTTGCTGACCGGGTCCTCCTATTGAGGGGAACATCATCTAACACCTCCTCATCCTCTTCTGCCAAAGTATCCATCTGTGTGGGGGTTGAGCCTGCCTTTCTCTTGTAAACATGGCCCTTACTTACTTCGGTCAGCTTAGGTCCTACTATTTTGAACTTTGTTTTCTTCTCCAAGTTGGGAGAAGTATGGTCACTCGATGAAGGTGCCTCCGGTGGAGTGATACTTCTGGTCATCCTAGTTTTCACCTTTTTGGAGTGTGTAACCAGACCATACATGGTGGGACGCTCATGCCGATACACAGTCTCAGGCTTCAGAGGGGTAACCCCTTTGAACTATGGTTTTAGTACTTTCTCTACCTTCTTCTTTTCTTGAGATGATTTCTTAGGGAGTTGCTTCATGGGAAGCAGTTGCATAGGAAATGGATGAGCAACCCAAGACTTTGTCAACTTGATCACATGCCGGGTTCTGAAGTCCATACTATCATTCTCATCTCAATCTACTTTGGCATTTAGAATGGCCCTGGTGTATACCTTGTCCGTGTTATATATGGAATCCAAAATTTTATCTGAGTCAACATCTAATGCCTTTTAAAAAAATTTCAGGGAAAGGGCACCCTGTGCCAGCTCCAGACTCATTCGGAAATAGTCACAGATTCTCACCTCATAATCATCTACACAATTGGCCCAATGGTCCTCAACATGTGGCTCATGAATATAGTGTCTTCCCATTATGTGGCTATAGGTACCAATGGGATCAAAATGTGGCCTCACCAGATTGTAGGTTGCGAGTGGGAATTCATCCCATTCTCCAACCAACGACTTGCAGACTTTCATGTCAGGAACACAATGAGGATCGATTGAAATAGGAAAGTCCCAGCAGTGTTTCTTCTTGTGCTTGATATGCTCATGAGCATCAGACAACTGCCTTGCTATCTCTAGTAGAACTACCCTATCAGAAGGGTATCTTGGGAGCTTCTTAGGCGCTAGGGTGGCTCCTATGACCTGGATGTATGTGAATGTTCTGAATTGTATATAGAATGCCCCAATGGCTTTCACCTTAGCCACTGCTTCTGTTGATAATCTTTTAGTGTAATCACCCTCAATGGAGCAAATGATTACAAAAATGAAGGCATCGTTAACTATCCTAAACTCTGGGCTATTGTGTGCTAAGAAATCCTTTCATACCAATTGAGGATACAGAGTGAAAGGCCATGTGTTTTGTTCCCCAATATTTCCAACTTTGGTCAAACCTGGGTATACTGCCTTGGCGCATAGGATGTCATGTAGAAGTGAGGATCTGTCTTGACCCAGATCAGTTGTTCATCTAGCTAGTCACTTAAGATGGAGGCCCAATCGAACCTCACTTGCCTTTCTTTTATCTTCTAGATAAGGAAGATCATCCAGGGCTCTAATTGATGGGACTTAGGTAAGCCATACACCATGCTTATCATTGTTATGGTGGCCTGGATATCCTCTTTCATATATCCCCTTCTCATAGCAATTCTTTCAAGCCTATTCTTGGGCAAGGGCTGCATTAGGTACTCATTATTGACAATGTTGTGAGCCCTCTATGTGTCTTTGTTGTAAAATTCCATCCCCTTGTTGATATTGCAATTGAAAAACTTATCTACTCCCTTGGGTAGATGGAAAACATCTTTGATGTTGTCAGGCCTTAGGTCCAAGACCACCTCCCCAACGTTGTTTCTGACCATGCACTCATCTGTCACATAGTTGCTAGCCAGTGTGTTAATTAGGTCTGCCGACTGGATTGAGACGGGGTGCGCCGCTGCATTCACCAAGGAATAGTGGACCAATGAAGTGCAATCTTCTGAACGTCCCACCGGCTGAGAACATTTATTAAGGTACCCATTCCTACTCACATTTTTGATATCAGCATCAGTTATCCTAGCATGCAAGTCAGTCACCTTAGACGGTGGGTGGTATCCTTTGAACTGGTATTTCATTGCCGGTGATACCAGTACCTTCTCGGCCATATCTGCAAAAGAGTATAAGGCCTAAATCAATAACACGGTGAGGAAAAAGAAACTGGGAAAACACAACCACTACTAAAATCAGGTTTACAAAGCAACACAAGACAAAACTGACCTTGTCGGCCTTTCAGAGTTTTCGAACCTCCAAAAGGCCGAAAGGTCCGAAATGGTCAAAAAGGCCATAAAAGCCAAGAGGGTGAAAAGGTCGAAAGAAATTGGCGATTGAGGAAAATGACTTTTAGAGCGTGAAGATGATAAAAAGGTCGACCAGTCCGAAGAGATTCAGAATGAAGTATAGGTGCTTCTTTCGATGTTTCAGGGAGTAGGAGATGTTTCAATGTGTGACAACACCGAAACGCTGATAACGAGATGCACTTGGAGTATTTTGATCTAGTGGACACTTTGAAATTTTCAGACCCCGAAGGTCCGAAAGTAGGGTTTATAGCTGGACTCAAAAAATGAGTCTCACGATGAGTTTGACCACAAACTCACCTAGGGATGCAAGGCGACTACCTCGATGATCCCCAGGGCCAGAAGGGCTGACCTAAAGCAAAAATAGATCTAAGGCTCAAGCCAAAAAGGCCCAAAATGCAAAACCCTAGACCTAGGACAAAACAAGAAAACAAGAAACAAAGGATGCTAACTAAAAAAAAAAATAGAGGGGAGAAGACCACCCACCTAAGAGACGAAGAACCCAACGGCGACTAGCGAGAAGGCGGGAACCAAATGATGAGAAAGCAATGAGTGATGAAAAAACAAGCGGGCAGACAATGAAGGAGCGATAGTACAAAGTGAAGGTTTGAAGAAACCCTCACACCTTTTATAGGCCACACGGGGGGTTGATGTAAGCACCCCTCGAATTGGCCTTTCGACCTTTTTGGGGTTGTTGGACCTCCGATGGTTCAAAATAACTAAAAGGCTAACTCTCACGAGAGTCAGACTTTCAGGGGTGAGGACCACCAAAAGGTCCAAAAAAAGGACAGCTCGAAAGTTCGCTCCTACCAGGCCTTTCGCACTTTTGGACCTTTGAAAGTGCGGCAAGGCCAAAAAACTAACTAAAAAAGGACAAGGACAACCAAAAGATGACCAAAAATGAGACAAGCAAAAAGTAGAAGGGGGGCCCCCTTAGGCCATAAAGGCCATTAGGGTAGCATGGTTGTGGGACCACAACAGTACTATATTAAAGTTATGATATCTAACAATTTTGTTTTTCCAAAAAAGGTGGAATGATCAGGATGCTAAATTAAAAAATCAGCTCATTAAATCTTTAGAGGACCTCTTTGGAAATAAAACTTTTGACAGAGTCATGATTCTTAAAAGAGCATCCAAACATATAAAGACTATGAGGGACCAATATAGAAGGGCTCTAAAGGATAACCCAAAGTACGAGCGTCCTCCTATGATTCCATCGATGGAGTGGAATGAAATAATAGAAGATGCAAAAGAGAAAAGGCTAAAGGGTAGTGGAATTCAACCAGAAGATGACAAAAGAAGGTATGTCGTGGTAGTATTAAGTAGAATGTAATCATGCACTAATTAGTGATATTTGTAAATATATAATCTAACATGTTTAAAACTTTTCATAGACTGCAAGACACATTAAAAGCCACATAAGGGAGATTAACAAAGGTTGGCCAACGCCAACTTGGATCTGGTGGCTATATGAAACTTCACTCTTGACTTGTAAGTAGCAGCATTGGAATTTCATATCAAATATTTATATATAAGGTTGCAAACAATTCTGTTTAATCAAATCATACATGTAAAAGTGATGATATTAAACAAAAAATATAGGGCACAAAATTCAATGTAGATCCCACAGATGAAGACAAGAGATTAGCCTTGAAGGAAGTCTATGCAATCATGGCTGCATGCCTACACCAAGAATCCCAAAGCCATAACGAAGAATTTTCTGCACCAGATGAGACACAGGTAAATTGGTCAAATGAAAAGTAAATCAAATTGAATAGTTAATTTCGAACATAAATTGACTATTTCATGATAACAATGTGCATGACATTTCACTACAGCCTTCAAATCCTACCACAGAACCTGGGCGTGATGAAGGCCATGATGTGCATCATAGTGTTGGAGGTATTAAATTTGTATTGGAAATAAATTACGTAATTATTAATAGAATTTAACATCGTTAATTGCAATCAGCTGTGTAACCTTTTTTTGAATATTTTAGAGCATGTTGAGCATGTTGAGGTGGTGGAAGATCAAAATGTTATTGTACATGATGATGTGGCATTGTCAGGTAAATAAAAATGCATGTTATGTTCTACTGGTTAATGAAATACATGTAACAGTAAAAAAAAGTATGTGAATTTAACCCATTTACTTGTTATTGCAACAGACCCCCCTTTAGTGCAACAGTGTCGTCCTCCTTGAGACATGAGGAAGCATCATGATTTGAGATCACAACCACAAGAGGAGGAAGATAATATTTGATGCTCCTGTCAGCCTTTACCTAAATAAGAAATCTAAGAAAAACCCAAAAAAGAAATGATTTCTTAAAAATGCTCTTTGATAAAACTTATTTGATTAACTTAATGAAAGAATGTTGTTTTAAGTAATTATCTATGAATGTTGTGTATTAATATTGAATTATATGTCATGTTAATGAATATTGTTATGTGTTAATGAATTCTTGATTAGTGTTGCGTATTAATGAATGTTATGTGATTGTATTGATTGAATGTTATAGTTCATAAATGGATGAATGAAGTGTGTAATTAGATGTTAATGGGGGAATTTAGATTGATGTTAGGGGGAGGGGGGGGGGGGGGGGGGGGGTGAGGCCAGATGAGCTTCCACCTTCACGTGGTTTTGCCTTGTTAAGTAGAGAATATTAAAGTATTCTCGAAACCAAGTGAAGCTCAAACTAACATACCTTCATTATTTAATCAATTTCATTCGTTCTAGGTCTTTGCTCATAAGTGCATTTTGAATGTGTCATTGTTAGTCAACTATCGAATAAAAAACTAGAAGGGCCAATAGTCAACTTCTCATTGTCATTGTCTGGCATGATTCTACTTCATTTTGTGTAAGTATTCTCGTATTGAATGTGTCAACTTCTCTTGGCCTAATGTGGATTATTTCATTGGTTTGTGTTTTTGAGTAGGTGAAGTGTTAAATCAGATATCATTTGGATCTATAAGTAGCATAGATATTCTATAGCTAATAGCCTAATAGACCCATGTGAATAAATTTACTTGTTGTCCCCTTAGGATTACTTAAGAAAATAGTCCTTATGTGCTAAAAAATTAGTTGTTTTAGTGCTGCAATTGTAGATGATTGTATGCATGAATTCAATGACAAGAATTGAACATTATGAAATAGAGCAATAACATAAGATAATACTACAGAGAAGCGCGATGTGGTGAAAACTCTTGCACAACAAGGTTGTACCTGCTGAAGATTTAAATGCCTATCTGTTTAGGTCTTTGCAAATGATGACTTGATGCAGTTAAGTATCAAGCACCTAGTGAAGGGTCGCTAATACAAGAAGCTATGCATGCACAATGATGATCTCTTAAAAGCAAAATTACAACTCTAAATAACAACATTCCATTTCTTCATTGGTCAAATCTATTGCAATCTTTTTAATGATGGTTCTCTTTATGTTGTTTGTAATTTTTTGGATTTTCATTTGACCATCCTCTATGGTTATTAATTGACTTATCTTGTGCACACTGTTGCTCATCCAATGCCTTGGTGTGCAAAATGTTTAGTTGGATTCCACAAACATTGTATAAAATTTTTCCGTCATTGTTTCTCTAGTAAATGTATTTGTGTCCTTTGAGTCCTATTATTCCCTTGAAGGTTTTATTGGGTAATATAAGTTGTGGAACTTTGTTGGTTGACTTTTTTTTTGAAATGGTGTGGGAACTATTTGAAACATGGGCATTGCTCTTGGAAGGGTTTACATTTCTTATAATTTTTTTTTAAACTTTTAAGCTCTATGATAATGCTTGTCATCCTTATATGGCAGGAAAATGAATCCAAGAAGGAAGCTTTCAGGAAATATTTGGAGTCAAGCGGCATGCTTGATACCCTCACAAAAGGTCTGTGGAAGTTCTTCTTATATGATGAAATGCTGAATCTAGAAAATTAATTTGTGAATTTGCATCTATTTGTGAGATAATATATTAATATTGGCAGTCCCTCTTATATGATGAAATGTTGATTTTAGAAAATTAGTTTGTGAATTTGCATCCATTATTTTTGGATGCCTGAATGTTATGTTTGCCTTGTGAGGATTCAAATTAATTTGATTGATATGATCTTCAAAATGGTGTAGTAGTCTTTTAGATTAATGTGATTTTTATTATCATATAATATCTTTGCTCATATAAACTACCTTGTTTCCATGTATGATTTACAGTTATTCATTCTAGTGTTCCAAAGATGAATCTAGACGATATCTTTGAGCAAAAGAATGAGGTTGCTAAAGTTGTTGAAGAACTTGAAAAGGTTGATATATTCATATTAGTTTCATTTATTTATTGATGTGTATTGTCAACTGATTACTATAAAATATCTCTTAAATATCAAACAAGATGAAATTTGAATGCAGTATGATTCAATCATTCATTTCTATGCTTACAAGCTATGTCAAACTATAGATATGAGATAGTTCAAACACTTATTGTGGATATAGAGGCTGATGTGCATGTCAAGAAAGAAATGAATGAAATAAATGCAGGCAAGACTTTTACATCCAATACTAAATGTCCTTTTTACCATGATATTGTTGGAGATTGCTAGCATATAATTTTGCATTTTGTAAATGGGTTGATGGTATTCATTTATTTAAGAAAACCCAACTCATTATCCTCAACTTTGTTCTATATCTATTTAGTTTATTGACCCAAAATTTCTCTCAATTTCACCATCATTCATTTCATTGTTTTATATCAGCTGCAAGAATGAGGGTGGCAACAGAGGAAAAAGTAGAGGCAGATAAAATTTTACTAATCAAGAGAGCAGAAGCGGAAGCAGAATCAAAGTATCTATCAAGAGTTGGCATTGCTAGGCAAAGGCACACAATTGTGGATGGGCTAAGAGAGAATGTGCTTGCTTTCTTAGGGAATGTGCCTGGCACAACTGCAAAGGATGTGATGGATATGGTGTTGGTGACACAGTATTTTGACACCATGAAAGAGATTGGAGCACATTCCAAATCTTCAACAATGTTCATACCCCATGGACCTAGTGTAGTTCATGATGTTGCTCAACAGATCAAAGATGGACTGCTTCAGGGATCACATGCCTCTCATTAGTAACTACCATCACAACAAAATTGGCAACAACATTCAAGTTAATGGACATGGTGATGATATTGTTTTAGGGTGATAACTTTGAATTTGCAAAATAAATTCTCCTTGAGACATACTTCTCTAACTTATTACATCTAATTTAGAACAAGTACCCTAAAAAAGTTCATAGGCCCATACAAGACACCCACCAAAATATAGACCATCAATTTATAGAACCCTTGCAAGATATCCCAAGGAAAGACAGGTAGTGAAAACTAGATAGATAAAAAAAAGAACATAACCATATGTTGCCTCACCTATTTGAGGTAAGCCAAACTCTGTCCAATTCTCTTAACAATGGTACATATCCATCCAAGTGCAACAAACTTCAAATTAGATTTGTAGCGGTAAAGAGAATCCCCATATTTTATCAGCCTAACATAGTCTTTGGTCACTTTGGTGGTGTAGGAGCCCCCTTCTAAGGGCTCCCACCATCCAATTTTGGTTGTGAAAGACACTTCTTTAGTGAAGTTTGTAATTAAAATAAGAGCTTTAGCTCATGAGCTTGTGTGTCTAGGCCTAGGCTAGGTCCTAGAAGTTCAGTTGGTCTTTCCAATGTGAATGGCACAATGATTCAGGGAATGTTGTCATCCTGAAATCAATGCTTTGATAGGAGGTTGGAATTTTTAGGGTAGATTTTGTTGAAGTTGAGCACATGTGAGTGCTTTAGGAGGCTTATAGTAGAGGTCATTGAAGAATGGAAGCAAAGTTGTTTTGTGCAACAAAAGTTGCTTAAAAGTTGTCAGCAACTTTTTCATTGTATTAACCTAACCTAACCTCAGCGGCTAAGAAGCCCTAAAATCACACACATATTGAGGAGAAGCCTATATTAGACCTGAAAAACCCTAATGCAAGGGTTGGCAATCCTATTGTACGAAGATAGTACGACATACCAGTCTAAACGCTGCTGGAGTAAAACAGTCATTGTTTTAGACTGTTGTAATGTGAATATTTGGAGTTTGGAGTGAATCTTTGTGTGAGATTTTTTTTTTTTGTGTTCATCCTTTATATGTGTGCATTAGATTAGTTCTTAAATGTTTTTGTGTGCTTTTTGTTTGAGTTCTTTCATTTGCTTAGTGCTCTGCCAGTTTGGAGAGCTTTGTACATATGGGGCTATAGATCTTGATTCCATCATGGACACACCATGGGACTATGGAATCTAAGAATATAGACCATAACTTGTAATACTATGAAAGTAGGGGCCCAACAAGCAAGAGCAAACACATGTTTGGAAAAGCCCTAGGTGAGCTTGACAGTGCCCAGCTAGGAGCAAGCAGTAGTGTAGAAGCTCCTGAGAGCAGAGGAATGAGTTCCATGGCTTTCCCTTTGGAGGGAGTCAAGAAGGTTTTTTGAAGGCATGGTGTTGTGAAGGGGGAGGTTTGAATAGCCTCAGAGAGGTGATTTTGAAGACTAGGACAGTGAAGAGACCAAGAAACCCTTAAAACCCTCATTTTTGGCACAGGTGCTGTACGACATGTTGGAAGCCTGAGACCCCAAAAATCCTTGGGAATGGGTCATTTTTAGTAGATTTTCTTTAGAATAGGTGTGTTGAAACTTTGAGGGAAAGGTGTCAAAAAGCCTAGAAAACCGGAAGGAGGGCTAATTAGGCCTCTTCCTTGTAGCCCTAAATTGCAAAGGAACCCTCAAATCGGGTGATGACCCAACTATGCCAATGCAATGAAAAGTTGTAAAATGCTCTAAAAACATCTTAGAAATCATGAAATCCTCTGTTGGAGCTTGGGAATGGAGTTGAACCCAAGAAGACCCTTATAAGCCTATGTAAGGGATGAAGCTAGAAGTTAGAGCCTTGAGTGTTGCAAGGTCAAATTGCTAAACTTGGTAGTCAGGCTAGGTAGGTTAGGGGGTCCTTGAATGTGTAAGGTATCCTATAGACTGATCATAGGTGTCAGGAGTACACTTGGGTCCTTGGGTAAGGATCAGAGCATAGACTAGCTAGTCTATCCTAGCCTCCCCATCATTTGGCAATCAGATTGTGAGCAATATTGATTTTCCAACAGGATTTATTTTTTAAAAAGCAAGGTTTTTGTAGCATTATCTACCACTTGAGAAAAATTTTCCATAGCTAAATTTCCTTGCCATAGTTAATATTTCTCTAAAGACTTACAAGTTAGTAAGTCCTTGGCTAAAGGGTTGATAAACTAAATAAAGTTTCAAACATATGAACAAATAAAACTCATACAAGAAAAAGCTGAAGCCAAATTGAATAACATTAGCTATTTGTCAGCAGAAGGTCCCTGCTAGAACAAACACATTTGGCACTTCATTAAGATGACAATTGTGTACTAAGTTTCCTAACTATATAAGTCATCATCATCTTTATTATCTATTGTAGAAAATACATCTGAAGCACCAGGAAATTGAAATTCAGAACCAAAGCCTCGAGATTGCTATAGTGTTTGTGCAAAGGCTTGATACTTCTGAATATCAGCATCACTAACACTTCTTCGGGGCATATTTCATTGACTCCTCAAAATGAGCAGCCTTTATTTTAGCTACCTCATCACTATCATCCTCATCCATTGACTCAGGGTTCTCACTTTTTTTTTTCACCTTCAATATTATCTTGTAAAAGTGCAGAGGAAAGAGAACATAACAAATTGAAATAATAAGATACAAGTTGAGGAAAATTGAATCAAAAAATGTAAAATTCTAACAAACCAGTTAAAAAAAAAACCATTAAGAAATTCGTAACCAAATCTAGTTTGCAAAAGCCGCCAGAATTGAAACTCACCTTCTCAATATTTTCTCTAATAGCATACTTGCAAGCCCTCTGATAAATCTCTTTAATATCTCATCAATAAATATAATGGATGGGGCATTCTTCTCAGCCTCCTCAAAAGCCTTCTGGAGATTGCTTTCACTTTCTCCAGCCAACTTTGACATGATCTCAGGTCCATTGATACAAAAAAAGAAGGCATCGGTTTCATTTGCCACTACCCTAGCAATTAAAGTTTTCCTAGAACTAGGAGGCCCATAGAGAAGAATACCCTTTGGGGGCTTCACACCAATAGATTTGAAGAGTTGTGGGAATCTAAGAGGAAGCTCTACCAATTCATGGATCACTAGTCAGAGCCTATCTCTCAAATAGTTCAATCAAAATGAAAAAACCTATAGTTTCACGCAGAGCAGAGCAGATGGATTGCTAGAGCCCAAAGCAGTCTGGAAAACAAAATGAGGAGGGACCCACTGGCAACAAGCAACAGAATGAGTGTGGACACCTGAAGATAAATATCTAGACTAATCATCGATCAGGATGTCGTTGGTGATTAGTCTAGATATTTATCTTCAATTTTTTTTAAACACTCCACATTTCGTCAAAATTTTGACTCACAATCATCGAAAGTCTGGCCTAGTTCGGTCTAAAAATTGACCAATCTATGTCGAAATGTGGCATCGTGGGTTTGGCATCCTGGTCTAATGTGTGACGAAATGTGGTCAAAATATGACCATCACGAGTTTGGCATCCTAGTCGGAGCGACCAAAGTTTTTGACCAATATTAATCTATATTGGTCGAAAGATCGACCAATATACCAACACTTGCTAATGTTATTTTCGGCCTAGATTGCCCTCATTTTTTACCAATATTGGTGTCAATTATTTTACGGTTGCAATAATGGGTCGATATTTTGACGTAGATAATAGCGATGAACCAGTTGGTTGACTATTCAATCGAGTTGGGTAGAAACTTTGACCAATAGTGCATCGAAAAATGGTGCAAAATGTACTAGTGTTCATCAATGAATCATTGATTCCTTTTCTCATATGTAGATAGTGGGACAATGAGCTTCATGGGGTATAGACTTACTTAAGGAGGTCATTGGAACTACATAGAGCTTGATGGAATATACCCCTAGTCATTATATTGGAAATGATGAAGACAAAGTTATCAAGGAGATAGTGGATTAGCAAAATAGTAGATATTTGTATAGTTTATGTTAGTTTTTTGGGTATATAATGCAATCGATGAGTAATATTTTTTTGGGGTGATCCCTCACTTTTCTTGGTGGTGGTTTTTTTTTTCTCTTGGATGAAGCTTAATGTCTATATAATGCCTAATGTTCATGTAAGGATTTCTCCACATACATCTAGTATTATGTGTTTAAATCACATTGTTTGTTGATTTATACTATCACACATATAGTTTATAGTTAATCAATTGATAGTATAAGTAGAATTTTGATTTTTCATGCTCTATCAACATGCATTTATTATAGTAGTTTATCCTATTTTATAATGTTGTGTATACTCAAAATGTGAAACAAAAAAATTCAAATCCAACAAACATATAAAATCTTCTAGGACTTGGGAGAGTGTTCCAATGTATCCAAATAAATACAAAACATAAGATTAAGACAAGCATTTAATATATTGAAAGGTTTAAAAAAATGTGGAGTGAGGAAATTTTGTGGAGAGAAGAAATGTGGCTATTTAATAATTTTAGAGAAATAAATAGAAGATATAAATGATCAGTTATTGTATTCTACATTTATACTTATTTATAAAGTCGTATAAAAATATAACTCATTTTAATTACCTTTACTTTTCATTAAGGAAATCTATAGGATATATAAATTTTTCTTTACAAATTTTATTTAACTATATTCACACTATTCTCAAATTTCATTAATTCAAACCATAGTTACAAGACTCTGCAAGTCTAGAGGCGAGTCCATGAAACTGGGTCAAACTGACCCTAGCCTTGGAATTTACTGAGTCAGATTGAGTCTTGGTTAACTGGTCGAGTCAACCACACTTAGCTGACTCGTCGAGTCCTAAGCTCAGGGCTCAACTAGTGACAATAACACAAAAAGAAAAATAAACATTAATTTAATGCAAAGTCTTTGACATTTTAGGTTTATTGCTTTCTCTTAAAAACAAAAAACAACATTCTTTCATTTTCAAACACAAGGAAGAGAGGAAATAAGGGATTAGAGAAAAATATTGAGGTTTTAGATCATATACCAGCATATTGATTGAGTCTCAAATATTGATTGTGGATTGTTTGTGCAAGCTAGTAGCTTGCATTCACACATTGAAAGGAGTTAAAATAAGCATTTGGAGGAGGCCTCTACAAATTTCAAGTGCATTTTTAAAAAAATTTTGGAGCAAATTTGAAGAGGTGAGTTATATTTTTTTGTGTTATTTTCTAAATTTTTTACATTCATATTTCCATTTTGTTTACATTTGTTTCATTTTATGTTGATGGAAAAGTAAGAAACCCTAGTTTTTTTTCTTTATTTTATTTATTTCAATTTAGTTAGAATGTGTAGGATTTGTAGATGCTTATTTTTTCATTTATGATATATTGCGGCAACAACATAATGTATGAGCCTGAGAGTAGTGCATCTAAGCCTAAGTGTAATCCAAATGTAGACCATGTTAAATGCCAAAGGGATAAGGCTTGGAAACATGCCATCTTTAGATCAAAAAAAGGAGAAGTTATATGTTGGCATTGAAATATTAAATATAGTGGGGGAAGTATTAACCAATTAAAATATCACCTTGCACATATATCAGGGCATGATGCCAACACATGAAAGCTCATTTAGAAGAATTTGAAGAGAAAAAAATAATTAAAGCAAAAGCATATGGAAGAAATGGAAAACTTTGTGGAGAATCCTATTCAAATATTTGTCCTCCATTACCTCCATCTACAAGTAGTGGTACTGCGAATGTGAGAATTGGGCCTTGAATTCGTAAGAAGAAATCCACATTAGATTCCCTTATTGTTCCACGCACGAATCCAGGTGTCCAACCATCACTTGAGAGCATGGGTTGGAATAAGGAGAAGAATGAGGCTACAAAAATGACAATTAGAGATTTTTGGTTCTACAAGAACCTTCCATTTCATGCAACAAGGTATTCATTATTATTTTAATTTATGTCTTGATTTTCTTTCTTTCAAGACTCAAGAGTATGCCACATAGATTATTTTAATTTTTCAAGTTGAAAGTAAAACTTAATAGTATACATATTCTATCCATTTAATTTGTTTTAGGTTTCTTTATTGACAAATTGCAGTAGATGCTATTATTGTTTTTGGTGCGCGGTTCAAGGCCCCTAATGATGATGAGCTCAAAGGTTCTATTTTGACCCGAAAGGTGGTTGATGTTAAAGTCACAATTATCGAGAAGTGTGAGGTATGGAGGAGGAAGGGTTGCACCATTATGGTTGATGGTTGGACCAACATGAGAAGTAGAAAATTGTTGAATTTTCTTGTCTCCTCATCAGGTAAGTGTAGAACTTGTACTTACTACCTTGTAAACTATATTTAAGAATCAATATTGATTTAGTGATTAAATTTTTAAATTTTTATTGTACTAAATTGTTTTTTTCTCAAGTGGCATAGTGTTTTTGAAATCAGTTGATGCTTTAGGTGTAGACACTTAAAAATGGCATATTTCTCTAAGCAATGACATTACTAACATTCCTCCTATATTGTTAAATAATCTTTATTATTTAATTAATTGTGTCATTCTACCATATTCTAAGATCAAAATCATCATTTCTCCATAATTCCATAATTAAGTGATTTTAATTAATTACTTTAACTATTGAACTTCTAAACAATTAATTCATCATCTATTCATCATAATATAATTAAATAAATAGCCTTATTTAATTATACCCTATCTTATAATTATTAATTAAATGACCAAATTTAATTAATGTGCCCCCTCCTAATGATTGCATTTCAATAATAATTAAATCAAATTCTATCTCATGATTAAATAAATGATATTTATTTAATTAAACTAATTATTCGCCTCTCATGATTAAATACATTATATTTATTTAATTACAACTAAAAATTCCTCTCATAGATAAATAAGTAATTATTTATTTATAAAATATCTTCACATGTGCAAATAAATAATATTTTATTTATTTAAATCATAATTATCTGCCAAATCCCAACTCACACTCAATTTGAGTTAGCTTTTCAATCAAAGCTCTTAACTCCACAATTCCCTCTCCTAACTATTCAATCCACATTGTTAATTCCTCCCTCTGCAATCAGTTAAGTCTTCCATCAATTTAGTTGATTCATCCATGCAATTAGTTAACTTTCTAGTCTATTTTGTCATCTCACCAGTCCATTCAAGTCATCTCTCCAATCTATTTGCTAACAAATCAATCAATCATGTTAAGACAAGAAATCAACTCAGTTGAAATCTCACTCACTGTGAGTTCAACTCCTCAATCATAGTCAATCAACCCTTCAATCATGGATTCTTGGTTGAAACCCCTAAAATCTTATAAATAGAGAGCCAAACCTTTGATTTTGGTAACCACAATTGCTTTGAATTCTTATGTCAGCACGATCTTGAGCTCAATTTTGAGAGCCCACATTGCATGAGAAGCAGAACACCAAGGAAGGATTTTATGGTTTGCATATTCATGTTTTGGATTGATTTCATTATGTTTGATTGATTATACTTATTGTTTGTCTTTCATCCTTTCTTGAATATTGGGAATACTAATTTCTCTAACAATCTCTTTGTGGTTGAGATTTTATATGTTATTGTAGGTTTCTATTGATCCTATTATTACTCAATTACATTAGGAAAAAATAAAAAATGTTGAGTATCTTTGTAAGGTCTTGGAGGAAGTGTTGAAGGAGGTGGGTGAGGAGAACATGGTACATATAGTCACAGATAATGTAGAAAATTATGTTGCTACAGGTAAAATTGTTATGGAGAGGCAACCCTCCTTGTTTTGGACCCCTTATTCTGCTCATTGCCTTGACCTCATGTTGGAGGATCTTGGGAAACTTGCCTAGATAAAAAATTGTGTAGAGCATGCAAGGAGTATTTGTAAATTTATATATAATCGTACTAGGATCCTCAACCTTATGAGAAATTTCACAAATAAGAAAGAGTTAACTCATCCAAGGATCAACCAATTTGCAACAAGTTTTATCATGCTACAATCCTTTCTTCATTCCAAGGTCGGTATGAAACACATGTTTGTAAGTGAGGAGTGGACCACATCATCATATTGAAAGAGAAATGCAAGGATTGAGATGGTTGATCATGTTTTTGATGAGAATAGATTTTGTCTACTGGCCAAGGAGATTGTACAGGTAATTTTTATTTTTTGTTCTCATTTCCATTTCATTTCATCATTTTTGTTCACACTTGTTTATGTTAATTGTTCATTTTTAAAAGTAAAACTTAAAACTTAAAGCTAATGTTTTAACTTTCACAATGATTGTTGTTCATAGAGCCTCTTATTGTTCTCCTAAAAATTGCTGATAGACAGAATCCCACAATGGGATACATTTATGAGGATATGAATAGGATGAAATAGGCCATTAGATATTTTTACATAGGGATTTCGACTAAATTTGGTCCCAAATGGGAGGTCATTGATTGACGATGACAAAATCTGCTTTACATGCCTATACATGTAGTTTCCCACTACCTTAATCTAGTGTTCCAATTTTGTTCAAATTTCAAGGCCAATGTTGAGGTGTGGAGTGGGCTCTACAATGTTGTGGAGAGAATGTAACCTAATTCATCAATTGGAGAAAATATATTTTGTGAGATAGAAATGTATAGGAATTCACAAGGATAATTCTTCTCACGAGACTTATGCAAGAAAATCTATACACTACTAATGCCAAGTAAAAATCTTATCATGCCATACTTAAAAATTTAACTATTAAACTTTCTATATTTGATTCTAATTCTATTACCATTTTATATCGATAAAGTCAAAGTTATAGAATAGATTTTTAATTTTTCATGTTTTAGATGCATGGTGGGAGATGTTTGGTATTTAGGTGTCAAATCTATAGAGGATTTAAGTTTGTATCTTGAGCCATCTATGTAGTGCTTCAGGATGCAAGCACGACTAGAGTATGGTCGGGCATATACATTTTAAAAATTGCAATAAGTTGGCAATGAAAAGGTTGAATGATCTTGTGTTTCTTCATTACAACCTTTACCTCCGTCACATATAAATCTTGGGCATTGATGCATCTCCTATCATTTCAGAGAAATTTGATACATAGGTAGAGTGGATGATGCAGGAGCATCCTGGGTGTAAGAGCAATCTTGCATCACCCAAAAATATTTCTATTTTTGTATTCAATAAGGGCTATCTTGTGCAGAGTTGCTATTTGTGGAAACTTGCTATTTTTAGTAAGTTGGTCTTACGATTTCAGAATGTCTGATTTTACATATGGAGGTTCATCTCAGTCATATCAGCCTGCCAGCAAAGTTTCATGGCTAGTTCAGGTGTAGTTTTGAAGATATTGAAGATTTTCGGTATTGGTAGCAGGGTACAGAAACTTCGAACTCAGTTTTGAAGGCTTTAGAGGCCCCGGATGAGGTTGAAAATTTTGGTTACGAGCGCTTTGCCTTGTCAAGCTTGTAGAGCACTTCGTGGCATTTCCAAAATGGGGTTATAATAGCCAATCGGGTCAACGGGCGATGACTTATGGTCTTCGGAAGTTGGGTCACCTGAAATGGCAGAAAACAATTTTTCTTCAAAATTTCTATTTGGGTTTCAAAACTCATTTTGAGCCGACTTTGATGTAATAAATTGTAAAATAAAATAATTCTAAGTTTGGTCGGCCCTAAGGGCTAAATTTCTAGAACCTTCTCGGGCAGTGGAAATTGCCTATATAAAAAAGACCCGTAGTGTTGTCTAGGGCAGTTCTGGGTAGTAGATCTGGGTATTGATTCGAGGCTTTGTCCTACAGAATATTGTAAGGGAATGCCCATGTGGCTTTGCATATTGTAATTCTGAAAGTTTGTAATTCCACATTTGTGGAGATAATAAGAAGCCAATTTTCTGTTCTTGCATATTATTGTTGTCGTTTCTCTATTTTTGTTATGTGCTTGTGGTATTAAGGGGAGCACCCTTCATCAAGTGGTATCAGAGCAGGAGATCTTGAGTGTGTAAATAGATTGTTGACTGTGAGACAGTTTGCACCAGGACCGTGGTTAGGGTTTCAGTGCACATCGCGAAAATACCTCCACGAAGAGAACGTGGTGCAAGAGCTGGTGCTGTGACACCTAAGGTTAGAGAGCTACAAAGACAAGTGCGAGCATTACAAGAAGAGATTCATAGAGGAATGAATCTTAATGTCAGAGATGAAAGCGAGGATGAAGCTGAAGAAGAATATCAAGAAGGAGAAGCTGAAATTGTGAACCAGGAGGAAGAAAGACTTTTTTGGGTGATTTCCAAGATTGGGAAAAGACCTAAGATTGAGGTTCCTACATTTTCTAGAAATCTTAACCCAGAGGAATTGATCGACTGGATCAATGAATGTGAGGAATATTTTGAGTATGAAGATGTTGAGGATCCCAATAGGGTCAAATTTGCGAAGGCCAAATTGAAAGGTCATGCGAAGATCTGGTGGCAAGAAATTCAATTGGAGCGAAATAGAAGAGGGAAAGATAAAATCACAAGATGGGATCGGATGGTGGATAAATTGAAGTGACAATTCATTCCTGTTGATTATAAGCTTGACCTACTAAAGAAAATGCAAAGTTTGAAGCAAGCAGGAAGATCTGTTCAGGAGTATACAGAGGAGTTCTATCGACTCCTCATCAGAACAGGTCATGCAGAAGCTGATAAGGAGAAAGTTGCCCGATACCTTAATGGGTTAAGGCCAAGCATTCAGGAGGAGTTGAATCTAGTTCGAATGAACAGTATTGAGGAGGCATACCAGTTTGCCCTAAAAGTAGAAGAAAAGCTGAACAAAAAGTTTAAGAGCAGACAAAATGGAAGAAGTCATGGTGGAAGATCTGGTGGACGGTCATATGGTGGCCGAAATGAAGATCCGAAAAAGAAGGATGAGGCCAGTAGCAGTCAGAATCAGAGAGGAAATAATTCCAATCATTTCCAGGATCAGAGTAATAGAGATCAGAGAGGAAGAGGAAGAGGACAAGGATCTGGAAGAGGAGGCTTCCGTGGAACATGTTTTCACTATGGAGAAGAAGGTCATAGGGCATTTGAATGTCCTCAGCGCCAAGGCAGAATAGATAGGAGAAATGAAGGCCAGGCCAGAGTTGCACATGTAGATGAAGATGCTAGATCATCAAATTCTGAAGATGCTGAAAGAGGAGAAATGCTAATTAATAGAAGAGTCTTGCTGAGTGGTGAGAAGGAACCTAAACAAAGGAGGAGCCTGTTTCGAACTACATGCAAGTGTGAGGGTAAATGTTGTGATGTGATTATCGATAGTGGAAGCACTGAAAATTTGGTGTCAGAAGAGATGGTGACAAAGTTGAAGCTCAAGAGACAGAAACACCCACATCCATATCAAATTGCCTGGGTGCAGGATGACCACAAGGTCATGGTCAGTGAACAGTGCCTGGTAAAGTTCAAGATCATCGGGTACCAAGATGAGGTACTATGTGATATCATCTTTATGGATGCATGTCATATGTTGTTGGGTATATCGTGGTAGTTTGACAGATGTGCTGTACATGATGGTCGTGCGAATACCTATTCCCTGAAAAAGGATGGAGTGCAACATAAGCTAAAGCCATTGAGGGAGACCGAAGAAAAGGTATGTGGTAATGGAAGAATAACATTTGTTGATGGAAGAAAATTCCTAGATGGTATGAGGCATGAGCATGTGTTTTTTAGTTTAATTCCAAAAGTTGGTAAAGAAGAAGCAGAGGATGTACCTGTAGAGGTTGCAGATTTGTTGAATGAGTTTCAGGATATTATATCTGATAATGTACCTGATGGATTATCACTGGTAAGAAAGATCAGTCATCAGATGGATTTGATTCCAGGAGCCAGTTTGCCAAACAAGGCAGCACACAGAATGACACCAGCAGAAAGTGAAGAGTTGAACAGACAAGTACATGAGTTATTGCAGAAGGGGTTGATTCAAGAGAGTCTGAGTCCCTGTGCTGTACTAGTGGTAGTAGCACCAAAGAAGAATGGAGAGTGGAAGATGTGTATAGATTCCAGAGCAATAAACAAGATCACAATCAAGTATAGGTTTCCATTACCATGAATGGATGATATTATGGATTGTTTGAGTGGGGCTATGTATTTCTCAAAGATAGATCTGAAGAGTGGATATCACCAGATTCAGATCAGAGAAGGAGATGAATGGAAAATTGCCTTCAAGACAAATGAAGGACTGTATGAGTGGTTAGTCATTCCTTTTGGGCTAACCAATGCACCGAGCACTTTCATGCGGCTCATGAACGAGGTCCTAAAAGAATTTCTGGGTAAGTTTGTCGTTTTTTACCTAGATGATATTTTGATTTTTAGCAAGACATTGGAGGAACATATGATGCATATTCGTATGGTGTTTGAGAAGTTGAGAGACTAGAAATTGTTGATTAATTTGAAGAAGTGCAATTTTGTGAAGAAAGAGTTAGTGTATTTGGGATTTATAGTTTCAGCAGAAGGTCTAAAAATGGACCCAGAGAAGTTACAGTCTATCCTTGAATGGCCTACTCCAAAGAGTGCTACTGAGGTAAGATCTTTTCATGGTTTGGCTAGCTTTTATAGAAAATTTATCAAAAAATTTAGCAGTATTTGTGGACCCTTGACTGAAACAATGAGAGGGGATAGAAAAGAGTTTAAGTGGACTAATGGGGCAGAGTTTTCAATTGTTGAAACAAAAAGTTACAGAACAACCTGTTTTAGCACTTCCAAATTTTAATAAGGTGTTTCAAGTAGATTGTGATGCTAGTGGTACTGCAATAGGAGCTGTTATGAGCCAAGAAGGTAAACCTGTTGCTTATTTCAGTGAGAAGTTAAATGATGCCAAGAGAAAATATTCTATTTATGATTAGGAATTTTATGCTATAGTTCAGGCATTGAAGAAGTGGAGACACTATCTGCTTCCTAAGGAGTTTGTTTTGTATACTGATCATCAAGCTTTGCAATATTTGAATAGTCAAGGAAAGTTGAATCAGAGGCATTTGAAATGGGTTGAGTTTTTGCAGAGTTACACATTTGTTTTGAAACACAGGAGTGGAAAGTCTAATAGGGTTGCGGATGCTCTTAGCAGAAGGCAACTATTGCTGACAGAGATGCAGATTGAAGTGGTTGGGTTCAAGGAACTCAAGAATTTTTATCCAGAGGATCCTGATTTTGGTGAAGCTTGGAAAGCTTGTAAAGAACCTGTTACTCTAGACAGGACGAAATGGCTGGATTTTATAATCCAGGATGATATGCTATTCAGAGGGAGTCAGTTGTGCATTCCACGAAGTTCTATGAGGGAGAATCTCATCAAGGAGAAGCATAGCGGAGGATTGGCTGGACATTTTGGTTGAGATAAAACCCTTGCTTTGGTTAGTGAAAATTATTATTGGCCACAGTTGCAGCAAGATGTCAAGAAGTTTGTACAGAGTTGCAGAGTATGTCAGATGGCGAAAGGAGTGAAGCAGAATACAGGGTTGTATCAGCCATTACCTGTACCGGAGAAGCCTTGGGAGGATATCAGTATGGACTTTGTTCTTAGTTTACCAAGGACACAGCGGGGACATGATTCAATTTTTGTAGTAGTTGACAGATTTTCGAAGATGACACATTTCATTCTCTGCAAGAAGACTAATGATGCTGTTCATGTAGCAGAATTGTTTTTCAGAGAAATGGTCAGACTACATGGTTTTCCAAAGACCATAGTTTCAGATCGAGATACTAAGTTTGTTGGATATTTCTGGCAGACATTGTGGAAGAAGTTAAAGACAGATTTGAAGTTCAGTTCATCACATCATCCACAGACTGATGGATAGACAGAGGTGGTGAATAGAAGTTTGGAAAATCTACTGAGATGTTTGGTTGGAGATAAGCCAACAAGATGGGATTTGATTTTACCACAGGTAGAATTTGCATACAATAATTCTGTCAATAGGAGCACTGGTAAATCACCATTCCAGATTGTATATGGAAGTAGTCTAAGAAATGCATCTGAGTTGAGAAAGATAGATAAAGGAGAAATAAGTAGTGCTGAAGCTGAGGATTTTGCAGAACATTTGAAGAACATCCATGAGGAGGTGAGGAAGCATATTACCAAGATGAATGTGTAGTATAAGACTAAAGCAGATGAGAAAAGGAGGCATAAAGAATTTTAGGTTGGGGATGAAGTCATGGTTCATTTGCGGAAGGAGCAGTTTTCAGTTGGTACATATAACAAGCTGAAAATGAAGAAGTTTGGACCATGTAATACACTGAAGAAGCATGATTCAGGAAATGCATATGAGGTAGGATTGCCTACTGAGCTGAATATTTCACCAGTGTTTAACATTTCAGATTTGACAGAGTATCATGAAGGAGGTGTTGAAGATGAGGTTGCAGCAGCACAGTGGAGTATTCCAGCAACCAGTTCAGATATCAAGGAGATTGAAGACATACTAGATAGTCGTGTTGGTAGAAGCACAAGGAATAGGACATATGAAGAGTATTTGGTCAAATGGAAAGGATGACCTATTGAAGATTCATCATGGCTAACAAAGGAGGAGGTTAACCATCTTGGTTTTCCTCTGCACACCTGAGTCGTGACAGGGTCACTTCTCAAATTACCCCGGGTGTTTGATGCAGGAGCATCCTGGGTGTAAGAGCAATCTTGCATCACCCAAAAATATTTCTATTTTTGTATTCAATAGGGGCTATCTTGTGTAGAGTTGCTATTTGTGGAAACTTGCTATTTTTAGTAAGTTGGTCTTACGATTTCAGAATGTCTGATTTTACATATGGAGGTTCATCTCAGTCATATCAGCCTACCAGCAAAGTTTCATGGCTAGTTCAGGTGTAGTTTTGAAGATATTGAAGATTTTCGATATTGGCAGCAGGGTATAGAAACTTTGAACTCAGTTTTGAAGGCTTTAGAGGCCCCGGATGAGGTTGAAAATTTTGGTGACAAGCGCTTTGCGCTGGTCAAGCCTGTAGAGCACTTCGTGGCATTTCCAGAATGGGGTTATAATAGCCAATCAGGTCAACGAGCGATGACTTATGGTCTTCGGAAGTTGGGTCACCTGAAATGGCAGAAAATAATTTTCTTCAAAATTTCTGTCTGAGTTTTAAAAATCATTTTGAGCCGAATTTGATGTAATAAATTGTAAAATAAAATAATTTTAAGTTTGGTCGGCCCTAAGGGCTAAATTTCTAGAACCTTCTCGGGCGGTGGAAATTGCCTATATAAAAAAAGCCCGTAGTGTTGTCTAGGGCAGTTCTGGGTAGTAGACCTGGGTATTGATTCGAGGCTTTATCCTACAGAATATTGTAAGGGAATGCCCATGTGGCTTTGCATATTGTAATTCTAAAAGTTTGTAATTCCACATTTGTGGAGATAATAAGAAGCCAACGTTCTGTTCTTGCATATTATTGTTGTCGTTTCTCTATTTCTGTTATGTGCTTGTGGTATTAAGGGGAGCACCCTTCATCAGTGGAGAATTGAGGTTGATGATCATGTCTTCAGTGATGAAGACTTAGAATGGGTTGATCAGGTGGATCGAGAGGTAGAGACAATAGTGATCACAAAGGAGGCTAGAGCGTAGAGAAATGCATTGGAGGATCCTGAGACTAAGAGTGAGGAATATGAGGATGATGAGGATGAGTATGTGGATGTGGATGTCACTTAGGCTAAGCCTCAAACATAGGCAAAGATCATGGCTACATAATCTTCCAAGACCTATCTTAGGCATATACGTAGGAAGGTTGCGGGGTCGATTGGTCATTGATATAGGCTACTCCGAGCCTTAGTCTTATAGGCTCTAGATTTTATTTTGATATATGTTTTGAACTTTAAATTCCATGGATTTCATATTTCATGAATATTGTAGAAATTTGATAGTGACACTATTTATATATTTCTAATGTGTTATTTAGTTTAACTTATTTCCTTCAAAAAATTGCATTTATACTTATGTGATCAATGTAAACTTGTGTATGTGTGCATAGTAGCTTCTATTTATCTCAATTATTGTGTCTTTAATGTTAATTTATTAAATGACATGTGAATTTTTTTTATTAAATTCTTTAAAATATTTGAATCTCTTGGGTTTTTATGTAATACCCACCTCTTTACCAGTATAAATATGTTTATGATGTCAACCCTTTTAAGACCATTTTTTATGAATATTAGATCTTCGATTACATTTAATGATTTAGTACTATAATACTTTAATCGTTTGATTTATATCATGTTAGTTAGATCATGATGGTTATTTGCATATGATGATGTTATTTATGTTTATGGTTTTTACTAACCCCACAGTTGGATGTGTATGGTTGACGTGTATGTTTTATATTTATGTTTGATGTGTTTGATATGGTATGAGACAGAGTCATTTTTTTTGCTTGCGAGATCCACACGATGTACCATTCTCAACCATTGCCTATTATATGTGTGTGTGTGTGTGCACATGTTCATGTTTGTGATGATAGGATAGCAGGTATCATGCATCATCTTCCCTGAATTGGTCAAAGTGAGTGTGCCCTATTGCAATGTCTCAATGGTAAGAGAGGGGAGATAACCGACAGGTTCGAATCCCAACTTAAGCCACTCATTATCTTGAAATAGTGGAAAAATTTGTTAGAAACATACAAAAATGAAAAAGAGCTAAAAGAAAGAATCCAAGTGAGTGAGCAAAATGAAAATTTTTACCATAAACACAATGAAGGAGAGATTGCTTCAAGATCTATCACCAAAACCATCAAGATGCTCCAAGATCAACATAATGAGACAAGGATTTTGAAAGGGGAAAACAAAGAAAAACCCTTAAGAATATAATATGAATGAGGCAAAAATCCTAAAAAAAAAGAGAGAATGTGAGCAAGAAGCTCATTAAAACAATGAGAGAGCTAAGTTGAGAATGAGAGTAGATGTGAATAAAAATTGTGTTAAGTGTGTGGAGAAGCATCTCTTAAATAGAGATGAGTGATGAAGTTAGAAAGTAACTCCCATGTTCAATGAATGCCACATTCATATTAAGTGTGTGCCAAGTGTGAAAATCCTCATAAGGAGGAAAAGATAATTTCCTTAATAAAGGAAATAAAAGAAAAGAGTTGTCCTCCCACTTGGAGTACTAGAAGAAAAATTACATTTTAGGATACCTTGGCTTATCCAAATTTAAAATAAAACACCAAGGAAAGATTATTAATTCTAACACCCCCCTTTAATCTTTACTTGGGGATTCAAGGTAGGCTTTGAGATCTTTTGTAGATTTGCCTTTTGGTTTTGAAAGAATTATTTATCTCGTGTCTGCCAAGAATTTTAAGGAATTTGTTCATTTGTGGACTAATCTTGTTTGTGAATAAATAAATTGATTTGGGTTTCTTTATGTATTTTGGAGAAATTTAGGAGAAGATCCATTGATTTTCTTTGTGTGAAAACTCTGGTAAAAACCCAGATCTAGAATGCTTTGTGGTTAAAATTAAAAAAAAATTGCTTGTAAAAATCTTAGGTTGTTCTTGGTAAAAAACTACAATTTATTATTTTAAATTTATACATGTTATTGATTTAATTATGATTTGAAAATAATTGTGTATTTTTACAATTACAGTTGTATTTTTAAAATCAAAATTAGTTGCATAACCGAGCTGTAGGGAGAAACAATCATTTATTATAAGAATTTTTTTGTTATTGTTGTTTTTTTTCTTTTTAATATATATATATTAGCTCGCTAGTGCCGTGTCAATTTTTTTTTGACAAAAAATAGTTAAATAATTTAAAAAAATAAATAAATAGAAAAAATAATAATATATGGGGGTGTAGGGGTTTCCTCCCCCCACCCCTGGCACCCAAAGCTATCAACGATAACCTAAGTTGTCTACGACAGTTGGGGGTGGGGTGGTGTTCCTCCCCCCCTAATAAAACTACTTTATTATTTTAAAAAATAAATAAATATAAATGATGTAATATATATATATATATATATATATATATATATATATATATATATATATATATATATATAATTAAAATAATTTAAAATATTAATTTATTTAATAATTAAAATATTAAATATTTTAATATTAATTAATATAATTAATTTTTTAAATAATGTTATCTATTAATTAATAAGAGTTATTAATTAGTGCATTATTTTGATGTTTTCTATTTACATGAATTATTACTATTGTTCTTTTTATACATTGTAGTTTTATATTTTTAAATTGTTTATTTGTACAAATATGGGGCATGAAATTTATGAGTATGCAATTATAGGAAAATTAGACTTGTAATTTGTAAGAAGTTGATTTGAATAATTTAGACTTATGAGTTGACTTGGTTGTAACTTTATTTTCATGCCTTTCTTATTGTGGTTATTTGGAAAACTACGTTGGCTTTTAGGGAAATATTAACAGAGGCTTGGGGGTGTATTTTTCCTGTTGATGTTTGTATGTTTGTTTGTTTTGTTTTTCGAAGATGTATTAAATTCAATTATTGTTATCCATCATTTTCTCATGTTTGCGTGAATTCTTTGAGAGGGTGTAATTGGATGTTTTAGTTCAAGGACTAGTGTCTATTCATGATGGCTTTTATGGAACTAGAGTTTGATAATTATACCTTTATGACATTTATTATGTCTTATGAGCTTAGGGTAGGTTTTTTGAGTGTATAGGGGGGAAGTGGCTTGCAATGAGGGTCGGGACCCTAAGTGGTTGCCAATGTAACTCATTGTAAGTTACTTAATAAGAGAAAATATAATACATTGTGAGGTTTTAAAATGAATTAATAAGATGTCTATGTTCATCGCCCATGCCTTGAGTGCTTTTATAGGCTAGGATGGGAGTGGGAGAAGATGCTTGATTGAGGTATTGCATAGTTAGTACCCTTGTCTCTATGAGAGGTTATTGCTGCCAAATAGAGTCACTTGGGGGTCGGGATCTAGAGAGACTACCAGGATAACTAAAGATTTGGATCATGTAATGACACTTTCCTATATGCATTTTAGGTTTCCTACATGTGTTGGTTGCCTTTGGGTTAGTAGGTTTTACCTATGATGTTGAGTTGTAGCTTTTGAGATAGAGAGATTTTAGGACCCCTTTTCTTAGTCCTATATTATGATTGGTTTTGGAGTTGATATCCAAGTGGGGTCTATTGTTATCTCCTCAACACAGTGGGATTGGACCATTTAGGTGCGACGAGGTCGAGTGGTAGTGATACTTTTACTATTTGAGACTCTGACATACCTACACCAGTGCTAGATGATCCTTGTAGTAGTTTTAATTATTATTAATCATTCTTGGAGGCATTCTCTTATCTTTCTTATGTCATTTATTGTATCATGTATCAATGTATATGTTGTGATACTTATGGAATATTGTATTGTACTTCGTAATTGATTATTATTACATACCCTACAACTTGTGCAGTGGATGATATTTCATTGGATATACCTTATGGTATTAGTTGTATTTGTATAATTATTAATGACATGATGTTCTTGTTATTCATTATGTATTTTGGTTACTGTACTTAGTTGTTAATTAACTTATGATTAATTTCTACATTAAGGAACCCTTGAGAATTATAATCTATGTTAGAGTTACTTTTATGAGTATACTTTGTATTACACTATATTGATTCCACATTAATGTTCTTGTTGATTGTAAACTAGTAGAAAAAAAAATTATTCTATAAACTTAGTGACATATTTTAGGTTGATTTCTCTTGGATTCCCAGGTGGAGCATTACACTTGGTATCAGAGCCTGATTTTCTACACTGGAACTCTAGGAATTTGTACAACCATTGTATTGCACCTAAACATTTATTTTTGTACTTTCTCTTAGCTTCTTTAGGATATTGCTTTGTCTATTGATTGTCATAAGTGAAATACCCACTGAGGTTTGATTCATATCTAGAACCCATGTTAAAACATTGGAATATCTAGTTACATTATCACTCATGAAGTTGGTAATCATCTATGTGAGTTTTTTGTTGGAGTGAGTAGTTAGCTTGCTTCTTGTAGTCCTTGTGATAGGAGTGGTGTTTCTCAACTTGGAGTCAACTTGACTCACTCTTATGGTCTCTTCAATAGACCTATTCAGGGATTTCTCTAACCCTAATCTCAAGGGAAATTCACTGAGATATCTACCCTTCTAACCAAGTTCCACCCTATCAACAAGGTACTTCAATGCTCACTGATTTCCACATAATGTTTTCTAGTAACCTATGCCAAAATGATCACCATGGATTGTAGGGTTTAATTTCAATCACTTTAGGTCATATAACAACTAAATTTAAGGTTTGGAACCCTTCTTCAACCTCCTTCCCATCGAGTTCCTAAAATCTTGGAATTAGGCCTAGTTGCCCCTTGAAGCCCTATCCAGGTACAAAATTTGGATTTCCTCACAATTTTGGTTAAGAACCCCCAAAAATATTTTAGGATCCAGATACCTTTTTTAAAAACACAAAATATTGTCAAGGTGGGGTTTCTCTAAGTCTTTTGTACAATACCTTCACACCTTTAGGGACTTAGTCCTTAAATAGGGCCAATTGCTCTTAATACTGATTTTGTCTTCTTGGACTAATGAAAACTTGTCACCAAGTGCCACCACTACTTAGAGTGTTGTATCTTGACTGGTTTAACATTCTCCAACCCTGTAACTTCCTGGTCTTTGTTACTCTTTTTCCCTAGTCAGGCTATGGCCAAGCTTGCCTAGGGAAAGAGCTCAAAATTCATTCCTATCACTTCTAATCCTAAAACAAAAAGGAAAAATATGTACACTGACCCCTCTATTATTCCATCCAAGCCCATTTTGTTTTCCATGGATTTAAGAAGCTCAAGAGGCCATTTTGCTATGTACAATCCAGATTGGACCAATGAACCCTAACTACCAAGAGAATTAAAATTACAATGTAGAATGGAGTTTTACAATTAACTTCACACCATATAGAATTAATAAACCCTACTATAACACTAATTAACAAGGAAAGAAAGTTATCTAACTCACTTACTTGTCTAAGCAACTCCAAAAGCTCTGGTTATAGTCACAGTTTATCTTTGCAACCTTACAAACATTGATATTTTGAAAAAAATAGCATCTAACCTTGAAATGTTTCCATCGGAGAGCTTAAATAGTCTTCTCCTCTTCAATTCAATTTCCCTAACTGACCTATTTTGTCCTTGAGGATGAAATCCAACTTTTGGGCAAAGTTGTTGAGCAACTTTTAAAAGTTGTCGAACACATTTTCAAAAGTTGCAAAGTTACATTTGTTTCTTGAGCAATGTTTTCCCATCTCCTAGCCAATTTGATTTAAAATGGTTTAGACACCATGGAAAACTAACCTAAACCCTAACTTGACTTTTAAAGACTCAAAACACTTCAAAATTGACCTCCTAAGGATCTAGAGGGTTTACTCCACCTTTTGACTCAGGTGTCCTCTAGGACATTACAAGGAGTGGATTGAACAAAAGGCCTTCAAATATTAACCTAACAACTCTAACCACTTCAAAATATTCCTAATATTTCCTAACCAACATAAACAACTAGGAAATAACACAACCAAAACTAAGAAGGGCTTTTCACCCTAGGTGCTCTTGCACCATTCTCCCCTAACAAAAAGAAGTCATGCTTCATTTGTTGGAATAAAGTTAGGATATATGCTTAAATTGTGAAACTCTCTATCCAGGACCCAAGTTGCTTCTGAATCCTCCTTACCATTCCATTTAACTAGATGTTCCATGTATACCTTGGTTCTTGTCTTCTTGGCAACCCTTGAGTTCAAAATCTTCTCTTCTTGGATCCTTGGTGTGACTGGTAGCCTCAGTGCTTTGATCTCTTATGCATTCTTTATTTGGTGCTGATCTCCTTCTAGATATGGTCCTTTATATGACACCAAATCTACAACATTAAAGACTGGTGAAAGTCCCATGTCTGTCAATAGTTGAAATTTAAAGGAATTTGGTCCATACTTAGCTAGAATAGAATAAGGATCTATTTTCCTCATTCGAATCTTATGTGGAACACCTTTTTGTAACCTTTCCTTATTTAGGTGCACCACAACTAGATCCCCTACTTGGAATTGAACTTCTCTCTTGCTTGCATCTACCTTTTTCTTTGTATGAGTAACACTCTCTATCAATGCCTTATTCACTGTGTCATGAACTTCTTTCATAGAATGGGCGAAATCCTTAGCATAACTACTCTTCTCTACATTGCTTCTAAGGTCTGTGAGTTCACATAGTCCACTAGGATGAATCCCATAGACTATTTCAAAGGGGCTCTTTCTTGTTGACCTATTGATTGTGTCATTGTAAGCAAACTCTTCTTGAGAAAGTAACTGATCCCATGCTTGTCCATATTCTTTGGTGAGACACCTTAAGAGGTTTCCTAAGCTCCTATTGACTACCTCAGCCTTTCCATCCATTTGTGGATGATATGTAGAGATGAAGGAAATATTTTTACCAAGCTTGTGCCATAGGGTCTTCTAGAAATAACTCATAAACTTAGAGTCTCTGTCTAATACAATTCTTATAGGTAGACCATGTATTCTCATTTCCTCTCTAAAGAAGAGATTTTCTATGTAGGATGCATCATGGGTAGTCTTGCATGGCATAAAGTGAGCCATCTTACTAAACCTATCCATTATCACAAAGATATTATCCAATCATTTCTTGGTCTTAGGAAGTCCAACTACAAAATCCATACTGAGGCATTCCCAAGGCCTATTTGGAATTGGGAGGGGTTGATACAACCCTACATTATATGAAGTCCCCTTAGCTTTTTGACACACTATGAAAGTCTCTACATAGTTTTGGATGTCTGTATTCATCTTTGGCCAATAATAATATCTTTAAACTAACTCTAAGCTCTTGTGAATACCAAAATGTCCACTTAGTGCACCATTATGTTTTTCTTGCACTAGGTTCTTTCTCATTGAACCTCTAGGTACATAGAGTTGTCCTCCCTTAAACAAAAGACCATATTGAATAGTATAGTCAGATTACTCACCATGGAAATTATTTTTGAAGTCCTTGCACACCTTGTAAGTTACTGAAAAGTCCTCATCCTCTGGACACAATTCTCTAAAATTCTCTATGTCAATGCTCTTTAACTAGATTTCTTGGACTGTGTGCAACCTCCTGATCAATGCATTTGCCACCTTGTTTTGGAGTCCCTTCTTGTGATTGATGGTGAAGGTGTAGGCTTGGATGTATTCCACCCACTTCATATGCTTGTGACTTAGTTTTTCCTATGAGTTAAGGAAGATCAAGGCGTGGTTGTCAGTGTAGACCAAAAACTCTTTACGGAGGAGATAGTGTCTCCATTTTCTTAATGCTTGCACCAATTCATATAAATCCAGGTCATAGGAGGAGTTTCTTTTCTTTGTATCACTTTCCTTTTCACTATGAAAGGATACTAGTCTTCCTTCCTAACTAAGGACTACTCCAATGACAATTTGACTAGAATCACATTCCACATTGAACAGTTTATCAAAACAAGGCAATACCAATATTGTTTGAGTGGCTATCCCCTTTTTCAAGGTCTCAAACCCCTTGTCAGCTTGCTCATTCCATTGAAATTTAGTCTTCATACCTCCTTTAATGGTATCCAAAATTGGTTCACATATCTCATTAAATTACCTAATAAACTTTCTATAAAATTATGCTAGGCCATGAAAGCTTATGATCTCTGTAGAAGACTTAGGTGTAGGCCATTTCAAGGTTTCTTCCACTTTCCTTGTGTCCATCTTCAAATTCCCTTTAGAGATAACAAAGATTAGGTACACTAACTCTTGTTTTAGGAACTCACTCTTTTCCAAGTTGATTGTCAACTTCTCCTCATGCAACCTTTGCATTACCATTTGCAGATGCTTGAGATGATCCTCCTTTGTTTCACTAAACACTAAGATGTCATCTAGGTACACAACAAGCCACTTCCCTATGAATTCTTTCAATACTTCATTCATTAACCTCATAAATGTTCTTGGAGCATTAGATAGCCCAAATGGCATAACAAGCCACTCATAGAGTCATTCAGTGGTCTTAAAAGTTGTCTTCTACTCATCTACCTTCTTGATTCTTATATGGTGGTATCCACTTTTAAGGTCTATCTTTGAAAAATACTTTTCTCCTCCTAAGAAATTCATTAGGTCTTCAATCCTAGGGATAGGGAACCTATACCTTATGGTAATCCTATTTATGGCCCTAGAGTCAGTACAAAGTCTCCAAGTATAACCTTTCTTTGGGGCTAATACTATGAGAACAACACATGGGCTTATGCTCTTTCTAATCAAGCCTTGGTTAAGAAACTCTTGATTTTTTAAGAAATTTTAGCATTTTGTTGTGGGGTCATCTTATAGGCTATTTTATTAGGGAGTGAGGATCTTGGTATAAAGTCAATTTTATTACTAATGGCTCTCTCAGGGGGTAGGGTAGTTGGTTGACTATCACTAGCAATATCCGTGTACTTCTATAAAAAATCTTGTACCTTTAAAGGTAGGTCTTCCTTCTTCTCTACCCTTTCATCCTTAGGCTTCAATACTAAGGAAAATCCTACTCCATCTACTTCTTCTAATGTCTTCAAAAAATCCTTCTCCCTCACTAAGAGTATACTAGGACCTCCGTTCTTCACTTCCCCTTCTTCTAAGATTGACTGATTCTTGAAGGTCACTCCTGCATCCTTCTTGAAGGAATATGAGTTCTTGGCCCCATCATGTATGGCAACTCTATCAAATTGCCAAGGTCTTCCCAACAAAAGATGGAAAGCATCCATGGACAAGACATCACACAATACGTTGTCCTTGTATCTCCCTATAGAGAACTCTACCCAAGATTATTCATTAACTAGCACATTTTGATCTTTATTCAACCACGTAACTTTGTAAGGGTTAGTATGAGGGATTCTTTGCAATTTAAGTTTTTCTATTTCTTCCATGGAAATGATGTTATCAGTAGAACTAGAACCTATGATAACTTTGAAAACTTTACCTAGAATCCTTCATTTGACTCTGAACAAGGACCTTCTTTGACTTGGTTCCTCTTTGATGAGATCTATTATGAGTGTTCTTCTAATCATTAAGTTCTCCCCTATCTCTGAATCCAATGAAACCTTTGTTATCTTGTTGCTTGAAGACTCTTCTTACAAAAAATTTACCCTCTTCTCTCCTCCTTGGGATGATTAGCTCTTTTATGGACACCTATATGTAGGGTGTCCATATTGGTGATAGTTATAGCATTTCATAGATTAAAAATAAAATCCTCTTCACTGACTATTGGTTCTTCCCCTTGAGTTGTTATTAGGGCCTCTTCCTCTGTTGTAACTCTCTCTACTATTACTTGATTCTCCTTGATTCTCTATGACCTTGGACTCAACTTGGGTTCTTGCTTCCAAGTTCCTTCCTCTGAAGCCTCATCTCTAACTTCTTCCATCTCTTCCTCTACCTCTACCCCTATTGTTTGAATCATGTTTCTTTTTAAGATTCTCCTCCACCTTTAGGGCTAGCTGATAGCATTGGTGTACAGTATTAGGACTTAGGAGACTAATTTCTTCTTGTATATTCCATCTCAACCCATTAAGGTACCAAGTCACTTTCAAATGCTCTTCCTCCATCACATGTGACCTCAAATAAAGCTTGTGAAACTCCTCGGTGTAGGCACTTACCTTAAGTTCTTCTTGTCTTAAATGCTGCCTCTTCTTGTGCAAATGTACCTCATAGTCATCTAGTAGATAAGTCCCCCTTATCTTGTCCACCATACCCTTCCAACTGGTAATAGGATTCTTCCCTTCCTTGATCCTTTCATCTTGGACAAATTTCCACCAAGTGAGAGTTTCTCCTCCCACCCTTGTCTTGGCTACTCTTACTTTTTGGGCTTTTGTTACACTATCACAATCAAAGTATTTCTCAAGTCCTTTTATCCATTCCATGACCACTTCTGGTTCCATCTTGCCACTAAATAGAGGCACACCTTCCAATGTCTTACCAATCATTGCTTTCAAAGCTTTCAAGAATGGTTCTTCTTGGAGTACATGGTTAGGCTCTGGCACTACATCTTCCTTTGCCACTGACTTACCTTTCTCTTCATTTTCTTTCATCAACTCACTCACTGCAACTATCTAGAGTTGCACTTCTTCCAACTTGGTTGCCATCTCTGCCAATTGTTCCTTTAGGAGTCTATTCTCCTCCCTTTGTTCTTCAACATCCTTTTCCAACTCAGCATTAGTCACCATCTTGCCTGAATCCAATGATTCTGGTGAATACAACATCCAAACTACAGAAGCCCAATCTTTAGTCTCTGATACCAATCTGATAGGAGTGGTGGTTCTCAACTTTGAGTCAACTTGAATCACTCTTATGGTCTCTTCAATAGAAATATTTAGGGACTTCTCTAACCCTAATCTCAAGGGAAATTCACTGAGATCTCTACCCTTCTAACCAAGTTCCACCCTATCAACAAGGTACTTCAATGCTCATTGATTTCCACATAGTTTTTTCTAGTAACCTATGCCAACATGCTCACCATAGATTTCAAGGTTGAATTTCAATCACTTTAGCTCATATAACAACTAACTTGAAGGTTTGGAACCCTTCTTCAACCTCCTTCCCATCTAGTTCCTAAAATCTTGGAATTAGGCCTAGTTGCCCCTTGTAGCCTTGTCCAGGTACAAAATTTGGATTTCCTCATCATTTTGGTTAAGAACCCACAAAAATAGTTTAGGATCTAGATACCCTTTTCAAAAACACAAAATATTTTCAAGGTGAGGTTTCTCTAAGTCTTCCGTACAGTACCTTCACACCTTTAGGGACCCAGTCCTTAAAAATAGGGATAATTGCTCTTAATACTGATTTTGTCTTCTTGGACTGATGAAAACTTGTCATCAAGTGCCACCACTACTTGGAGTGTTGTATCTTCATTGATTCAACATTCTCCAACTCTTGGATTGCTTCTACCAATCCAACCCTTCAAATTCTTGGTCTTTGTTACTCTTTTTCCCTAGTCGGACTATGGCCAAGCTTGCCTAGGGAAAGAGCTCAAAATTCATTCCTATCACTTCTAATCCTAAAAAAAAAAACTATTTACATTGACCCCTCTAGCATTTCATCCAAGCCCATTTTTTTTTCCATGAATTTAAGAAGCTTGAGAGGCCATTTTGCTATGTACAGTCCAAACTGGACCAGTGAACCCTAACTACCAAGAGAATTAAAATTACAATATAGAATGGAGTTTTGCAATTAACTTCACACCATATAGAATTAATAAACCTCACTACAAAGCTAATTAACAAGGAAATAAATTTATCTAATTCATTTACTTGTCTAAGAAACTCAAAAAGCTCTGGTTACAATCACAATCTATCTCTGCAACATTACAAACAATGACCTTTTGAAAAAAATGACATCTAACCTTGAAATGTTTCCATGGGAGGCCTTAAATAGTCTTCTCCTCTTCAATTAAACTACCCTTGAACTGACCTATTTGATCCTTGAGGACAAAAGCCAACTTTTGGACAAAGTTGTCAAGAAACTTTTAAAAGTTGTCAAACAACTTTTCAAAAGTTACAAAGTTGCATTTGTTGCTTGAGCAAATTTTTCCCATCTCCTAGCCAATTTGATTTTAAATGGTTTAGAAACCATGGACAACTCACCTAAACCTTAACTTGACTTTTAAAGACTCAAAACACTTCAAAATTGACGTCCTAAGGATCTAGAGGGTTCATTCCACGTTTTGACTCATGTGTCCTCTAGGACATTACAAGGAGTGGATTGAACAAAAGACATCCAAATCTTAACCTAACTGTAGACATGGAAAATTGGCCAAAGGCTTAAATCAATCAAAAGGTGAATCAAATCATCAAAATAGCATGAAAAATCAATAAATGGAACAAAGGCAATTCAAATCAAAGGAAAATTCAATTAAATGATTAAATTTAATTACTTTAATTAATTAATAAATCATAATTTCCCTCAAGAAAGCAAATTGGAGACAAAATGGACACAAATCACTCACTTTTGTTGAAATGGTCTAGCCTTTTGAAACCATTTAAATGATTGTCCCCTCCTTGTCCCCCCATTTATGGACAAAGCAAAGCCAATTGACCTTACCCAAGCATAACCATGATCAACTCACTCTACCCCCTACCCTTGGGAAATTACTATAAGTATGAGGCATTTTGGAGAGCATTTCCATCTTGGAAGTCATTTGTAAAAGCATTGTTACTATAGGCAAATTGAGCATTCTAAGAGCAATTGAAGCATTTGAGCATTTAGAGTTTATCATTTTATCATTGCATTGTTATCAAAATGGAGCTAGATTAAGAATGAATTCATCATAGAGTAAGCATTTAGAAGCATCATAGCAGCATTATTCTCATTTTAGAGGTGTCACTAGTGAGGATTTGTAGTTGAGAGCTCACTTACCACTTATTTATAGAGATCCATGGGATGTTATAGATTGTAGTTGCATTTTAGAGTAAATTTCCTTTGTATTTAGCTTAAATTGTTGCTACTTGGTCTTAATTTCATGTAGGTGAATTATATCATCACACACTAACAACCCTAACCACTTCAAAATCTTCCTAATCTTTCCTAATCAATTTAAACAACTAGGAAAGAACACAACCAAAACTAAGAAGGGCTTTTCACCCTAGGTTCTCTTGCATCACCTTGTGTGGGTTTTGTGTGTAAATGATTGGTTATCATGGTTGTGTTTCCTCATTTGACTTAGCATGATATTTGATGAGTGATGTTATTTAGGATTTATATGATCTCTCTTGGTGTTGAGTGTCCTAGTTTGAGGATCTTCTTATTGATGAACCATATCTCTTTAAACATTATATGGTCTTTGAGTAACCCTATTGCTATGTCCCTAGTGACATGATATTATTATTTGTTGATGAATAGACTTGTATGTTATTGATTGGATCTTATTTGAGTGTTGCAATCAGATTGGAAACTACAGGATTGATTACAAAATCAATAAATTATTAATAATAATTTCATTTACATTGAAATGCATTGTTCATTAATTAGAAATAGTGTATCATTTATTATGAGATGTGCATTTATAAGATTAGATGGTTTTTTTTCGTAGTATACCAATTGGATCAAGGACCTAGGTCCCCAACTGAATTAGGTATTGCAATCATATGAGAACCATTGTAATGTATAACCTGATTGTAGCATTTTGGAAGAATTGAATAGATACATTTGCATATGATTACATAAAAGATGATTGTAATAAAGCATAAAAGGATTTAGCTATCTATTGTGTTTGGGTACACTCTCTAACACATCCAATATATTGGATCCTTGGATTTTGTGAAGCAGTTACTTCCTTGAGTGTGGCTGACATCAGTCACCTTGTTATGTGATATATTTTATGATTGATACTTTATTTCAATTGTTGATGAATTATTCGTAACGTGTATGGGATAGTGTATCGTCTTAAAATGGAAGCACTTCCATGATAAGAGAGTTTATCCCTCTGAGTAGGTGGTTTGGGGTCATGTTAAGCATCTTGATTGGGTCTTGCCATGTATTTGGCTTTTCTCCCCGCTTTCCACTTCTTCCCTACACTTGATTTCTTTATTCTAGGTGAAATTAAGGTTAGGATCTTAAGGATTCTCCTGGATTTCCCTCTTCCATGGCTCTATTTTATAGGTAGGATTTAGAAATGGATCCTCTTAGCCTTCATCATGATAATCATAGGATTTTATGTCTATCACTGACATTCTATCCTATTCTGGCATCAGTTCTAGGTTTCTGGGCATCCCCGGGACCTCCTGACTTGGTTCTGAGTCAACCTAGGACCAGGGTCAGGGTCGAGTTAGAACCTAACTAGGTCAAGGTCAAGTTCAAACCTATCTAGGTCAGGGTCAAGCTTGACCCTGACTAGGTCAGGTCCAACCTTGACTTTGACCCCTTCTTTCAAAATTCCAATTTTCAAAAATTTCGGGCTTCGGGCTTTCGAGAGATTTACTTTCCCACCTCCGGGTTGGCCATTTCGGGTTTTGGGATGGTAAATCCTTTAATTGCATTTAATATAGGTATATTTTCTAAAGGTGAGGACCTAATTGGGATTTAATTCTCCAAGGTGGCCCATCTAGAGGAGTGTGCCCTAGATCACTATAAAAGGAGGCCTTCCTCTCTCATTTTCACATCAAGTTTTCATATCTCATAATCAAGTTTTTCAATCAAGCATCTAGAGCTCTCAAGTGCAAGAAAGCTTTCAAGCATTCAATTGTTCAAGCATTCATCAAGGAGATCCATTGTTAGCCATTGAAGGATTCAATCTCTTTGGAGCCCCCTTGAAGATCCATCCATCTCCATTCATTCAAGCCTTCTCATATGCAAAGATCAAGTCAAGATTGGTGTTGAAGATCAAATACCATTGATTGGAGACATCCTACATCCATTGAAGCATTCTTACTTGTAGATTTGAGGATTCAAACCCTCTACAAGGACTTCAACATAAGCAAGGTAATTTATTTCAATTACTTTGTTTATGCACAATATATTTCAATTCAATTTCAAGGTTAATTCCTAAACTGGGGTTTGACCAAGGCAAACCCCCCATACAACAAAAACCCCCCATTTTCTTGTAGGTACATGTGTGGAAATTTGGATCTGAGAGTGAATTTGGATACCCTTTTCAGAAAACTTCCGAGATCTACGAATAGAATTTGAATCGGACTTCAAATAAAGAATGTGGTATTTGACCTTTTATGAGGGTCAAACCCAAGTTGAGCCATCTTGAGGAAATATTTCTAGGTTTTCTCTGTCTCAGCATTTCCAGTCCAGGGCAGGTTTCAGATTTTCCCGAAAGTGTACACAAACATCAGAATTCAACATTTTCCAAATCTACCCTAATTTGAGGTTAGTACTTGTATTTTAATTATTTTATATTCCAAACATAATATCCATCCACAAGGGAAATATTAGATTTACTTTCTCTCTTCCATATTCATCCACAAATTGATTCGATTGTGTATTAACCTCTAGGTTGATCAAATCAGATCTCTTCCTTGGGGAATTTGGGTTTTGAGAATAGATCTCATATTTCCCCCTCTACATTTGAATGGTGGTGAATCCATTTTACCATCATTCATTTTGGTGAACCCAACATACTTACTCTCTTTTCTTTTGTGGAATTGGATGCCTTATTGTGCTTTCCTTTTATCCTGTTAGTATTAGATTTTTCCTTTGTGATTGATCTTGCATGCTAATTAGACTTCATATTCATTATTTATGTGTTCTAGTTTAGTTCATTTGCATTACATTGGTTTATGAGCTTTACTACCACTAGTCCTACTTATAACATTCCGGTTAGAAGAAGTCATAGATTCATGGGTGCCTTTGAACCCAAATCTTCTTCTCCTTTCCTTAGGATCCCAGATGATAACCTGATTCTTCATGATTCCAATCCTCTTATGGAGAAAAATTCATCTCAGTCATCTCATGATGAGGATGATGCTTTAAGAGTTCCTCTTGAACAAGTCCAAAAACTTTCCACTGAACTTGATAAAATGGGTAATTGGCTTCTTCAAGAAAACCATAATCAAGATTCCATTCAAGCTATAGAGGCTCTTAAGAAAGTTCTCCATGATAGTGATCAAGGTATTAACCTCTTGCATGGTATTACTCATCTTGTGCATTCAAATGTTAAACCTTTAGCTCAAGAAGCTCAAGATTTAGGGTTAATTCCTCCTATCACTAGTGTTGAACCTCTTTCTAATCCTTTACCTAGTATTCCTATCTATACTCCTTTGATGACTGTGACGGTTCCCTCTGTTCCTATGAGTATTCCTCCTATATCCCTTCCTACATCACAACCTTCATATCATAATGTTCCTTTCACTTATTCCACTCCACTTCCAACTGTAGTTCCTAGTGTTCCTCCAGTTGTGTCCTCTATTCCTACAGCTTCTTACACTTTACCTAGTGTGTCTAATGTTGCTACTCCTCCTATTTCCTCTAATGATTCAACAATCATCAATTTGGCTCAAACTGTATCATCCTTACAACAACAACTTTCTTCCTTAACTCAAAACAAGTTTAGTATTCCTACATGTGACATGGGAAGTCCCTTGTCCTGGGATATTATTTGTACTCCTATTCCTCAGCAAGGTGAGATGCCTCATCTTGAGAATTATAATGGAAAAGGAGATCATGTTCATCATGTTAAAACATTCCAAATCCTTTGTAGTGATTATGCTCATGACCATAGGATTTTAGCCAAACTGTTTGCTAGAACCTTTCGTGACAAGGCCTTACAATGGTATTGTTCCTTGCCTCCTTATTCAATCGATTCCTTTCCACAACTTGATAATTCCTTTATTCAACAATTTCAAAAGAATATTGGCCCGCCAGTGTCATTGATTGATTTAATGCATTGTAAACAAAGTGCTAAAGAAAAATTGACTGAATTCATTGGTAGATTTAAGCATTTGCATGCTCAAATTTCCTATCTTGTTCCTGATATTGATATTCAACATATGTTTATTTCAAATTTGCAAAAGGATATTAGAGATAAGATTCTGCTTACTGAATTTACCTCTTTTCAACAACTTTGTGCAGCCCTTCATCATTATCAATTACAAGTGAGTCAATTTGAGAGCAACACTCCAATGGCTCCTGTTCCAGTTGATAAGAGTGATACTGCTCCTAATCCAAACAAGTTTCAAAAATTCAACAACTATGTCAAAATAAACAAACAAGTGAATGCAGTTGCTGATCAAGTTCTTGTTGCATCTCATAATGCCACTTCTACATCCATTGCTTTTCGATTAAATCATACGTTTACTCCTCTTGCTGAAACTTTACATGCTATTATGAATAGGTTGTTAGCTGCTAATATGATTACTTCACCTCCTATTCGACCTCTTTTACCTACTACGATTGCATCTAAATCTTTTGATCAAAATGCTTTTTGTCAATATCATCGTCATAATGGTCATGATACTGAGAGATGTTATTCTTTAAAACATAAGGTTCAAGATCTCATTGATTCTAAGGTTTTATCTATTGACAATCTAGATAATAGTGGGAATCCATTTGTCTCTCCTCCTAATCAGAACCTTCAAATCTATATGAATCCTTTACCTACGCATGATACTAATACTATTGCTCAACCATATACTATGGAAATTGTGTATGATTCAAAGATGGATGATCTCAATCATGTTAATCAAGAGGAGCATATTGATAAGTCTATATCTTCACCTCAACCCTCACCTCAAGTTCAATCTCAACCTCAAGTTAAACCTAAACCTAAAGTGAAACCTCAACCTAAACCTTGACAACAATTCAAGAATAAAAGACCTCAGGAACTTTTGATTACCTTTGATGACTCTGAGATTATTAAAGCTCCCGATGGTCCCCTTTACATTGCTGCTAGGATTGCTCAGATACCTACTCGTGGTTGTCTTGTTGATCCTACCTCCTTAGTCAATGTTATCATTGAAGAAAATCTTTTTATGAAAAGTTTACAACATGACTTTTATGATACATCGGATGTGTGGATTTAAACTTGCAATGGTTTTCTCTATCCCTCATTTGGTTCTATTACCTTGCCCGTTGAACTTTTTGGAAAAATTGTGAACACTACCTTCGTTGTTGTTCCTACTTCTGATCAATTTCAAGTTAAGCTAGGTTTGCCTTGGTTGACTGCCATACATGTTGTTGCTTCACCTATCCATAAGTGTCTTAAGTTCAATCATGATGGCGAATTGAAGATGATCAATCATAGTTTATATCAACCTTCTAGGCCTAGAGATTGTGCTGCTTTAGATTTATTTTGGCCTTCCTCACCTAATTCATGACCTCCTAGACCTGATAATATTTTTTGATCATATCAAGCTTATAAGCATCATAAGATTCTTCAATTAAGCATACCTCCTATGGATCTTAATCATGGTCTTTTACCTAAACCTTTGATACCTCCTTTAACTATGGCTTCTAGTTCTATTAATCAAGTTCCTCCTACTAAACCTATCAAAGATCCTGTGATTGTTTCTCCTATGGATAATAATTCTATTGATCTTCCTAAAGAACCTGTGAAGGATCCTGTGATTGTTCCTCCTAGTTCTCAACCTATTTCAAATAAATCAAAATGTAACTGATCTGCTAATGAACATCGTAAAAAGCATCGTGCTCATGCTAAAGCTAAAAGATCGCTACCTTCTTCGGATAAACCTATGCATAATGTATTAGAAGATGTTACTAATAATGATGTTCACATGCATGATTATGATGATTATATTCGTATCTTAGATCCTATTTTGATTAATTTGGATGAAGAAGATACTCTTGATAATATTGATGATGTTAATGATGAATATGAGACTATTGACATTGACACTGATTTACCTAATATGCTTTCATCACAATTAACTCTTACACCTAGTGTCAAACATAGTGATTCTCAAGAGGATCCTTGTTTGGAACCGACTATCATTCCTACTATATTGGATATAGTCCCTCTTGCAAGTTAACAACCTTCCCTAAATGATATTCAACGAGATGGGGAAAGTAGGCGGCACGCTTGATCGGCTTGTCCTTCATGGTAGCTTTGTTGTGTGTTTGCCTGTTGTATTGTGCTTCTCCCGTAATGTGATTGCTAATTGTTGTTAGATTCTTTTACATGATCCTTGTTACTCAGTAGGTGCAAGGTGATAAACGAATCAAAACTATTGTTCAAATTCTTCTATATGTATCTCTTTTTTTTCTATGCATTGCTCAATGTTATGTCGTGAATGTGCTATTGTTCATAAATGTTTCCTTGTGTAATCTGCTTGGATTCGAGATATGGTAGCATTAATTCTTTTTGGTCTCCATGTCATGGTCTGAAAAGATTCTCCTTCGTATATCTTATGTCATCTTTCCTCCTTTGTGATTGTAGTTCTACTATCTTTGGGGAATGATGTCAATTCATTTGCAATAATATCATATATATATTATCTTATGATCATACTGACCCCATGGTAGGTAGATCCCTTCTATGTTCTCTGTATGTTTCTATGATATTTCCCTTGATTTGTCTTTGTCTGGGGGCATCTCGACGTGGAAATGTAATCAATGGAGTTGTTTATGTTTTCGTTAAAGCCATTGCTCCTGTTAAAGTGTTAGCAATGACTTTAGTGTGGGGGCATACACTCTGCTCACCTATTGCACACATGCACTTTTCAATACACACATATTTTTCAAGATACTTCTTTTCCCTTTTTGGATTAGTAACTAATCCTTAAAGCACATATTTATATTTTAGGATCTCTTGATCCCTCTAGTTTCAAACACACATATATTGTGATCCCTTAAGGTTGAAAGTGTCCTTAAGACTGGATCTCTTTTGTTTTTATTTTTGGTTTTATTCTTATGGAATAGAATATTCCTAAGGATAAATCCTTGATGGGTTGACTAGTGAGTAGCCACATTCACTAGGCGGTTCAATTCCATCTTTCCAGTTGCACCATTTTCTTGTGTGGTTCACAATGGGACATAAGTTCTCATTGGGCGAGGTAATCACACCTTCTTTCTCTCTCTAGAGATGTCTCTCTTATTGCGATATAGGAGTCAAGGAAGACTTGAGTCCCTGGGGGCTTAAGGTTTCTCTTTATCCTTTGGATTATGATAAGATTATCCTTTTTATTCTGATCTCCTTTACCAAGAGTTTGCATCGAGTCCATACTCTTGCTAAAGTGGGGGCTTAATGTATCGTCTTAAAATGGAAGCACTTCCATGATAAGAGAATTTAGCCCTCCGAGTAGGTGGTTTGGGGTCATGTTAAGCACCTTGATTGGGTCTTTGCATGTATTTGGCTTTTCTCCCCGCTTTCCACTTCTTCCCTGCACTTGATTTCTTTATTCTAGGTGAAATTAAGGTTAGGATCTTAAGGATTATCCTGAATTTACCTCTTCCACGACTCTATTTTCTAGGTAGGATTTAGAAATGGATCCTCTTGGCCTTCATCATGATAATCATCAGATTTTATGTCTATCATTGACATTCTATCCTATTCTGGCATCAATTCTAGGTTTCTAGGCATCCCCGAGACCTCCTGACTTGGTTCTGAGCCAACCTAGGACCAGGGTCAGGGTCAGGGTCGAGTTAGAACCTAACTAGGTCAGGGTCAAGTTCCAATCTGACTAGGTCAGGGTCGAGCTCGACCCTGACTAGGTCAGGTCCAACCTTGACTTTGACCCCTTCTTTCAAAATTCCAATTTCTAGAATTTCTGGGCTTCAGGCTTTCGAGAGATTTATTTTCCCGCCTCCGGGTTGGCCATTTTGGGTTTTGGGATGGTAAATCCTTTAATTGCATTTAATCTAGGTATATTTTCTAAAGGTGAGGACCTAATTGGGATTTAATTCTCCAAGGTGGCCCATCTAGAGGAGTGTGCCCTAGATCACTATAAAAGGAGGCCTTCCTCTCTCATTTTCACATCAAGTTTTCATATCTCATAATCAAGTTTTGCAATCAAGCATCTAGAGCTCTCAAGTGCAAGCAAGCTTTCAAGCATTCAAGTGTTCAAGCATTCATCAAGGAGATCCATTGTTAGCCATTGAAGGATTCAATCTCTTTGGAGCCCCCTTGAAGATCCTTCCTTCTCCATTCATTCAAGCCTTCTCATATGCAAAGATCAAGTCAAGATTGGTGTTGAAGATCAAATACCATTGATTGGAGACATCCTACATCCATTGAAGCATTCCTACTTGTGGATTTGAGGATTCGAACCCTCTACAAGGACTTCAACATAAGCAAGGTGTTTTGTTTCAATTACTTTGTTTATGCACAATATATTTCAATTCAATTTCAAGGTTAATTCCTAAACTGGGGTTTGACCAAGGAAAACCCCCCATACAACAAAAACTCCCATTTTTTTGTAGGTACAGGTGTGGAAATTTAGATCTGAGAGTGAATTTGGATACCCTTTTCGGCAAACTTTCGAGATTTGCGAATAGAATTCGAAATGGACTTCAAATAGAGAATGTGGTATTTGACCTTTTATGAGGGTCAAACCTGAGCTGAGCCATCTTGAGGAAAGATTTTTGAGTTTTCTCTGTCTCAGCATTTCCAGTCCAGGACAGGTTTTAGATTTTCCTGAAAGTGTACATAGACATTAGAATTCAACATTTTCCAGATCTGCCCTAATTTGAGGTTAGTACTTGTATTTCAATTATTCTATATTCCAAACATAATATCCATCCATAAGGGAAATATTAGATTTACTTTCTCTCTTCCATATTCATCCACAAATTGATTCGATTGTGTATTAACCTCTAGGTTGATCAAATCGGATCTCTTCTTTGGAGAATTTGGGTTTTGAGAATAGATCTCATATTTCCCCCTCCACATTTGAATGGTGGTGAATCCATTTTACCATCATTTAGATAGTATTAAATATTTTAGAACTTTCTTATGCCTAGATTAGTCACCTAACTCTCTTTTCACTATGTATTTTGTGACACTGGTCACACTTGTTTTATTGTTGAAATCACCAACATTTTTATGACTTAATCTTGATCTTGGTATTCTCCCACTTGGGTTTTACCTTTTTGAATTTTATGGTGGCTATTCTAAATGTTTGATATTGTTGGCCCTGTGTTGTGATAAATATTATTTCTATCATGTTCATTATGGACCTTTGATAGGATGTATAAGGGAGTACATTGTAGAGACTGTATTATGTTATTTTATGAAAATGAAATATATTGAGTATCATATATGTTTGCATGAGTGTTGCATTAACTAGATTTGCATGTACTTATCAACTTATTATTTGATGTAGATACAAATGTGTGTTTTATATAATTGATTACTAGATGTTTTCTATAATGATGAATGAATAAAAGATCTAGATCTATTTAAGAAATTTATATTGATGAATGATTGATCAATATGATTTTCAGTTTATACTTAAACTAGAATTATATTGCTCTTGGTAACGGGATATGCGTATCCTTGTGAGAAAGGATAAATAAGATGATTTATATTAGTTCTTGTGTGAAGTATAATTGAATGACTGCTATGTCCATATACTTATTTTGGTATATTAATCTCCTCACAATGCTTATGATTATTTTATGTAGTCTTCTTGGTTGATCCTATTTAGTAGCATTCTAACACTTGATATTTATTTAAGTACTCATATATACTTTTAGTAAAATTGGTTGTATTAGTCTCTTTGTAATATTCTTTGTTAGAGTATGGCATTTATTGAAGGAGATTTCGTTAATGAAATTATTTTTGCCTTAGCTTGGTTTGACTGCATGAGGGTTGTGATGACATTTGTGGGGATTTTTATGTTTCCTTTTTCAACATCTATAGATAGTATATGTGGACCTTCAGTTTATCCTAGTCGTAATTGTTGGCTTCTAGGAGTAAGCCTAATTTAAGGGGGAGAGGATGTAATAACCGCCTCTTTACCATTGTTTATGTTTATGATGTCAACCCTTTTAAGACCACTTTTTATGAATATTAGATCTTTGGTTACATTTAATGATTCAGTGCTATGATACTTTAATGATTTGATTTATATCATGTTAGTTAGATGATGATGATTATTTGCATATGATGATGTTATTTATGTTTATGGTTTTTATTGACCCCATACTTGCATGTGTATGGTTGACGTGTATGTTTTATATTTATGTTTGTTGTGTTTGATATGGTATGAGATGAAGTTGTAGTTACTTTGTTGTGAGATCCACATGATGTATCATTCTCAACCATTTCCTCTTATGTGTGTGTGTGTGTGTGATGGTAGGGTTGCAGGTACTGAGCATCATCTTCCCTGAATTGGCAGGTGTGAGCGTGCCCTATTGCAATGTCTCAATGGTAAGAGGGGGGAGATAACAGACAGGTCCAAATCCCAACTTAAGCTACTCATTGTCCTGAAATAGTGGACAAGTTTATGATTGTTACCCTTCTAAATTCGTCAAGATGACATGAATTTGTGAACCCTCCTTTGTGCTTGAGTATTGCATTTTTGATACATAGTCAAGTTCTTTAGGTTTGCATGCACATGGTTTGAGGTGATTTTTGTGTTAAAATATAATATAGATTTTATTAAGGCTAATTAAATGATCGAACTATTAAATCTGATTAAATATAGAAATATTAAATATTAGGGTATTTAATTAATGAAAATTAATTAAATACATTTGTTAATTAAAAAAGACTTAATTAAAAGTCTATTTTTTAGTAATAGAAGATTTAATAAATTATTAAATCCAAAATTAAAATTAAAGGTATAATTTATTAATTGATATTTAATTATCAATTTGCATATATTAATATGTTATAGTTATTAATTTAAATATTATCATGCAACTTAGTTGCACAATCAGTGCTATAAAATTAAAATATTAATTTAATTTAAAGATTGAAATTCAAAAAGTGAGAATTATTAATTAAAAATAATTCTTTTTACTCAATTGTAAATTGAGTTTCTTTTTAGGTTTTGCATGAGTTTTAGAAGCCTTAGGTTCACTAGGTTTCCTTTATTAGGATTTCTTGGTTCATTATTCCAAAAATAGGTTTACAGGGTTTTGCTCTAGTTTTTGGATTAATTTTTTTTTTGTGAAAGCTTAGGAGTATTTTGGAAGCTTTGATTTTCGGTTTGGTCTTTGTTGTTTCAAATCTGCTGGTGTATTCAAGGTAGACTTTAAGATCTTTTGTAAATTCGTCTTTTATTTTTGAAAAAACTGTCTACAGCACATCTGCCATTAATTTTAAGAAATTTGTTGATTTATGGATTGATCTTGTTTGTGATTTGGGTTTCTTTACGTATTTTTGAGAAATTTAGGAGAAGATCCATTGATTTTTTGTGTGAAAACTCTAGTAAAAACCTAGATCTAAAATGCTTTGTGGTTAAAATTCAAGGAAATTTACCTGTGAAAACTCTAGGTTGTTCTTGGTAAAAATCTAAAATTTATTGTTTTAAAACTATATGTTATTGATTTGAAAACAATTGTGTATTTCTACAATTACAATTGTATTTTCAAAATCAAAATTAGTTGCATAACTAGGCTTTAGAGAGAAAAAAACATTTATTATAAAAAAATTGTTATTATTGTTTCTTTTGTTTATATATATATATATATATATATATATATATATATATATATATATATATATATATATATATATATATATATATATATATATATATATTAGCTTAATAAAAATAAATAAATTTCCTCCCCACACCCCTCGACAAGTGTCATGGCAGCCTAAGCTATCTATGACAACTAGGGGTGGAGTTGTGTCCCCCCCATAAAATTATTTTAATAGTTTTTAAAAATATAAATATAAATGATGTAAAAAATATATAAATTAAAATAATTAAAATAATTTAAAATATTAATTTTATTTAATATTTAAAATATTAAATATTTTTTAATATTAATTAATATAATTAATTTTTTTAATAATGTTATCTATTAATTAATAAGAGTTATTAAAAATTAGTAGTCATTATTTTGATGTTTTCTATTTATATGAATTATTATAGCTCTTCTTTTATAGATTGTAGTTTTCTATTTTTAAATTGTTTATTTGTACAAATATGGGGCATTAAATTTATGAGTATGCAATTATAGTCAAATTAGACCGATTTGAATAATTTAGACTTATGAGTTGATTTGGTTGTAAGGCTTGGGAATTGTAATCTATGTTTGAGTTACTTTTATGACTATGCTCTGTATTACACTACATTGCTTTCACATTAATGTTCTTGTTGATCGTAAACTATTAGAAAAAAAAAAAAATTCTATAAACTTAGTGACATGTTTTAGGTTGATTTCTCTTGGGTTCCTTGGTAGGGCGTTACATTTTCAATTTGCTGAGTCTGAACACAGCCTGAGTCCAAGTCAAAAATCAGCTTTCCGAATTTGAGGTAAGTCTGAGTTTTGTAATACCGATTCAAACAAATAGATTGTTTTCCCTAAACTCTAATATTCTAAAAATTAAAGAGTTTACATATCACTACGAGTCTATCGAGGGACAATGTCATTAGTCTAATAAGAACAAAAATCTCATTAGTCTAATAGTAAGAAAATGATAAATGAAGCAAAATCTATAGAAGTTATAAGATGGTTTTGGTAGTAATTAGCTATATTTTGTAATTATTAATATTAAGAGGTATATTTTAATTTAATTTTGAGTAAGTAATTTTTAGTGTAATGATTAGTCTATAATTGGTATATTTCATAGTCTTTTGGGATAGGTTCTAACTTTTAATTAATTAACTTATTATCTCTAATCAAATATGCAAATACAAAAGTGGTCTACTTTTAACTTATGGATGTGGAAATGACTCAAAATTTCCAAACTCAAATTTAAAATTGAGCACAAGCCAACTCTTTCCAACTAAATTGTAATAAGTTGACCTAAACACAAAATTTGTTAATTTGTGCATTAAGATAATGCATTTAAATAAAACAGTAATTTATTTCAAGTCATCAAAGTTTGTCTAGGAGAAAATTAAAGAACAATTGTAATACATTTACCATAGCATAAGAACATCAATACTATGTCAACATCATATACACCTTTATATATTTAATTGTCCTTATTGATTTCTTTCACTAAATCTTGAATCAATAACATTGATTTGATCAAAAGAAAACAATTCTCTAACAACTTAGATGATGCATATCTGCACCAACTCATTTTATACACACCATCCAAACATTAAAGTTAAATATGTTTTTAACATCAATTTTTACAAGTCATATATATGCAATTATAATGTAGATCGATAAATGTAGAGAGCAATTATATATCTAAACTATTAAACTAACATAAAAAAATATATTTTTAATCATTTCCAAAAAAATAAATCAATAAATTTTATGTGATAAATATTTTCAATTTGCTTATTTAAAATTTTAAACATTTATTTAAATCACAGTATCAACTCCAACTTCTTATCTTAAATCAAATTGTGTATTGATTATAAAATAAATAATTTAAGGATATGTTGTTTACTAGAAAGTGGAGTTAGCAGAGGGTAAGTTAATTGCATGAATAATCTTTCTGGAAAAAATGAATCCTTACACCAATAAAGGAGCAAAAGGGACTGATAAGAAACCATACTTTATTCAATTATAGAGGGATGATTCTTAGTCTAATGCTAATATAGCAATAAGAATAATGATAGATGGGTAATGACAAGTCTAATGAATACAGTACTTAGAAAGTGGAATTTGCAGAGTCTGAGTAATTGCATGAGTGATTTCCTTGGGAATACAAAAGTAATACTTGAAAGTGGAATCTGCAAAGACTGAGAAACTACATAAATAATGGCAAAGCCTAACAGCACTTCAAGTATTGTTATTGTAAACAGACTAGTAGAATTCTATGAAGGCTGAAATATCTGCTCCATGCTTACTAATTTCAGAAACAACAAATAACAGAAAAGGAAAGATAGAGCTGATGAGGAGAAAAGGGCACTACTTTGTTGGAGGAGCAGGAGGCAGGGTGGGGAAGGCTAATGGAGGGAAGGGGATAGAAAATGGCAGAGGAGACAATGGCAAGTTTGGCAGGGGTGGAGTGGGTGGAGGAAGAGGAGGAGCTTGTGGTAACAATGGTGGAAGCAAAACTTGCTTTGATTCTGTAGCATCACTGTGTTTGCATGAGGAAGAAGAAGGATGAAAGGCTAAGGGTGGAGAGTTGTAAGTTAAAACTCCATTGTGATTTGAGGCCAAGGTGATGTGAGAGGGTGTGGCAATGGAGGGCACATTGCAGGAGTGTTGTGGGCTGCTCACAAGGTGCACTCCACATTGGGAATGAACAACTGAAGGGCTTAACTCCACCCTGAACTCTCCATTCTCCCCTGTTTTTCCTTCAACTGAAGTGCTGCCTGGTTTCAGTTTCCTCTTCATCTTGCACTCCACTGCAACCACTGCCCCTGTTGCATTGAAAATCCCATTTGATTACTTGTCTATACTTTTAGAAATTTACCACCAATTTCATATGAAACAGAGAGTTCTCAAATAAAATAGTAGAAAAAATTTATGCCTTTTTATTAGGGTAAACAAGCTTTTCAAAGGGTCCAGACCTTTTTACAATCAGAAAGATATAATATGAAGTACAGTGAAATATCAGAATCCTTTTCCCCTAATCTGTTTTTCTTGAAACAAACATGCCCTATTATTATTATAAGAAGATAAAGATCTGCACTGTTTGCAAAACAAATTTTCTCAACAAAAGAAAGCAACTTTCAAAAGATCAGGTTTGAACAGTATACTACATTTTAAGTTATTGATAGTGAGGTTTACTGAAGAAGCATTTAATTTCAGACGAGCGTTCCAACAAGTTAATTAGTATGATTTTTCAGATGAGTCGTCTAAACAAGTCAAAGATTAGAATGTATTACTTAAGGTGAAATCTACAAAACAGAAACGATAACTTACAGTCAAACAAAACAGTCTGATACAATATCAGCTTCTAAATTCAGATGAGTCACCTCAACTAATATGAGCTTAGAGTGTGTTGTTAAGTCGAACTCTTCTAAACAGAAACAGTTGACCACCACATAAGGAAACAATCCTATGGGCTGGATAGCCATTCCTACAAGGACGTCAGCTTCTAAATTCAAATGAGCCACCTAACCAAGTCAAAGTTTTAAGCCGAAATCTTCCAAATCAATCACAACAAAGTACACAATCTCACGCAACAATATCAGCTTCTAAACTAAATCGATCCATTGCAACAAAAGAAAACAACCCACAAAATAACATCAAATTTTGAATCAACCAGCAATTATGTCAAAGCTTGTTTAAGCCAAGATCTTCCAAATCAAAACAGTAAATCACAACAAAAGGAAACAATCTCATGCAACAATAACAACTTCTAAATTAATACAGTCTATTATAACAAAAGAAAATAACATCAAATTTTAAGTCGAAACAATAATTATGTCAAACAAAACTTTTAGTTTACTGATGAAAAAATCATTCTGAATGTCAAGACTTGATAAATACAAGATTTCAACAACATATAAGAAACGAACATAAAATTATGCTCTACACAATTACTGACAAAATGAATACACCTCTATACTTATTCTCAATCCATTAGATTTTGACCCAAAACTTGCACTTGCTCTTATATAAGATAACTGAACAATTTGATGAATTTAGTACAAAATCCTCCAAGAATATAAAATAGTAACAACTTACCAACAATGCCAGGACCATTTGTGTCAGTCAATTGACTTTTGCCACAAGTGTCACAAAAGACTCTTCCCTTAACCACAACATTCTGTGGGTGTTGAGCAGAGTTTTCCTTGGCAAAAAAGGTAAAGAAGCACAAGATGCTGAACAGGATGTATTTGGAAGCCATTGAAGCTGACAGTGGTACCATTGAGTCTATTTATACCCGCTACTGCCTTTACTGTACAAGACTTTCTATCCATTCGAATGTTCTATTCGATTTCCAAAACCAAATTGGGTATTCTGTTCCGTCTATGCCCTAAAGTCCTTGCATGCACCTAATTGTATAGGAAAATAATGTATCTCGTTCAATCCATGCCACCTAATTACCCTGTGCTTAAAATTAATTTTCTTCTGTTTGCAATTTTTCTTCTCTTTTGTCAACAGAGATCTCAGAGTGAGATCCGTTTACACATTTTTGGCTGTTTAATTTGTACGAGAGCTTAATGTCACATATTATATTAGCCAATATCCTAAATTTTAGGTTAATGTTGTGGATTTAAAAAAGAAAAAGTTTAAAAGTGTTATGGGATGATTCATAGGTTAAACATAAATAGTTTTATTTGTTCAGTTTTTTATATTCGTATTTTTATTTTTCATTAATAAATGATTTATGTGTCTGTAGAATTCTTATAACACTTTTGGGTACTATTGTGATATTTCTGTGAGGAACCACTACTCATGAAATATGGGTTTATGAGTTTGACTCAAAAACTATATAATTGAATCTTGATAGAAATATCACAATTTGATTTTTTTATGAAAATTATCTCCTACTTATCAATTGATGAGGTAAAGGGGCCCTATAATAAATAGCTTATAAGGCATAACACTTGGTGAGGGTTTTGCAAATGGGGTTGCAAGCTAAGTGGGCTTAATCTTTGGAGGAAACTCTATGGTTAAGTGCGGTTGAATTGGAGTAGTATTGTGATGGGTGTTGCAGGAAGGGCCAATGCTTCACCTATGTGAGCATCACCTACATGGGATGGGTGTTTCAGGAAGGCCCAATGCTTCACCTATATGAGCATCACCTACTTGGGATGGGTGTTTCGGGAAGGCCCAATGCTTCACCTAGATTTGAGCATCACCTACATGCAATGAGTGCTAAGTGATTCATTCATTCTCATGAGAGATAGGTTTTTGTGAACCACTACTCATGAAACATGGGCTAATGAGTTTGACTCAAAAGCTACACAATTGAATCCTGATAGAAATATCACAATTTGACTTGTGGAAATTATTTCCTACTTAACAATTGATGAGCTAAAGGGGCTCTATAATGAATGGTTCATAAGACACAAGACTTGCTGAAGGTTTTGCAAATGGGGTTGCAAGATAAGTGAGCTTAACCTTGGAGGAAGCTCCATGGTTAAATGCGCTTGAGTTGGAGTAGTATTGGGATGGGTGACCTCCCAAGAAGAGCTAATGCTTCACCTTTGTGATGTAGCACACAATCCTCTGTTAACAATAATATTCAATTACTAGATAAAAATACAGATTTGAAACCTTCAATATTATTTATTCATCACTGACTGCCTCTACAATTTGCTGCAAACTCTTAAGTAACCAAAAAACTAGAAAAAAAAAGAAATCTAAAAATTACCCTTTTTGACAAATTTTTTTCACAGGTGTTTTTGCCATTTTTGGTAATTTTTGAAACAACACCTAAAAAGTTGAGATTTTCCCTAAACATGGCTTTGACTAAGTTAGAATGAATTGCCAACTAATATCTGAGATTTGATAACATAAACTCAAATTTATTACAAAATAGAACTTTCTAAAAACTAGAGAAAAAATACTAAAAGCTGATTTCGAAACTCGAGATGAAACTTTCAACTCCCGAAAATGTGCTAAAACGGATCCCAATTGATCTGAGATCATTGGCAAAATAAATGCCACCACCTGAGGCACGCACCCAAAAAATTTCAGCAAAAACCCAGACCTGAGTCAAAAGTTATGACCTCTGGAAGTTTTTGTATAGATTATGACCTACGGAGGGCCCTGCATCATTCTCCCCTTCTTTAAAGGAATGCAGCTCCTGCAAGTGGTTGTCTATGAACCGTTGCAACTTTGTGGGGTCCAATTTCATCACTTCCCATTCTGAGATCCAGGTGCTATCTGTTGCTGGTAATCCCTCCCATTGAATCAGGTACCTATTATAATGACCATTCCGGGTGACTGTAGACTGCTTGTCCAGAATGTGGGCAATCTTTTCCATTTTTTGCTTGGAAGGTGGTGCTGCCAATCCACCTCATCTGTACTAGCTGGCTCAGGTAGTTCTCCATGAAATGCATATAAATCAGAAACATTAAAGACAGGAGAAATGTCGAGATCATCTGGTAGACAAACCTCATAAGCATTATCATTGATCTTCTTCAAAATTCAGCAAGGACCTATCTTTTTGTATTTCAGCTTATGATATGTGCCAATGGGAAATCGCTCACGCCGCAAGTACACCATCACCAAATCACCTGCATTAAATACCTGTCTCCTTCTACTAGCATCTGCAGCAGCCTTATATCGCTCATTGGTATCCTGTAATTTACTCCTCATATCTTGTTGAAGTTGTTGAAGGTGTTCAACAAATGCTTCCCCATCATCGCTAATTATGTCTTGCATAGGGAGTTGTACAAGGTCCAAAACACCTTGAGGATTCTTACCATATATGATCTGAAAAGGAGACTTTCCAGTTGATCTGTTAACAGAACTATTGTAAGCAAACTCTGCTTGAGGCAATGCTAAGTCCCACTGCTTGGGCTTTTCACCAACAATACACCATAACAGGTTTCCCAAACTCCGATTGACTACCTCAATTTGCCCATCAGTTTGGGGGTGATAGGCACTGCTGAACTGCAATTGTGTTCCCATCTTCTTCCATAAGGTCCTCCAGAAATGACTCAAAAACTTAGTATCCCTGTCAGAAGTGATAGTCTTTGGAATGCCATGGAGTCTAATAACTTTTGAGAAAAATAAGTTGGCTATCCTGGTGGCATCATTAGTCTTTTTACAAGCAATAAAATGAGCCATCTTAGAGAATCTATCAACAACTACAAAGATAGAATCTGTACCTCGCTGGGTGTGGGGAAGCCCCAATACAAAATCCATACTCACATCTATCCATGGCTCGATGGGTACAGGTAGAGGTGTATACAATATTGTGTTTTGGGAGTGACCCTTAGCCACTTGACAGATTCTGCACCTTGCCACATACTTAGTAATGTCCCTTTTCAGTTTTGGCCAGTAGTACTTGTCTTCAACCAAGGCTATTGTCTTGTCCTTCCCAAAGTGACCAGCCAAACCACCACTATGAAATTCCCAGATAATATTTTCCCTCATGGAACCAACTGGTATACAAAGTTGTTTCCCTTTAAAGAGGTAACCATCCTGCATAAAGTATTCTCCTCTCATGTGATCCAAAAGATTAGTTCCTGGTTCTTTAATCTTCTCTATAATTTCCCAAAAATCATCATCAGCCTCATACAAAACTTTAATAGCATCAAAACCAATGACCTCTGATTCCATTGTAGTTATGAGTGTAACATGCCGACTTAGGGCATCAGCAACCTGATTCTGCTTTCTAGACTTATGCTTCAAAACAAAATTATACCCTTGCAAGAAAGACACCCATTTAGCATGCCTACTATTCAATTTCTTTTGTGTGTTCACATTTTTCAGGGCCAAGTGATTTGTAAATAGTACAAATTCTTGTGGGACCAGATAATGCCTCCAATGCCTTAAGGCTTGAACAATAGCATAAAATTCTAAATCATAGGTAGAATAGTTCTTCCTTGCATCATTTAACTTTTCACTGAAAAAGGCTATTGGTTTACCTGTCTAGCTAAGAACAACACCTATCCCAACATGGGAAGCATCACACTCTACTTCAAATACTTTATCAAAATTTGGAAGTGCCAATATAGGAGCTTTAGTTACCTTTTTCTTCAAGAATTGGAAACTCTGTTCAGCATCTGTTGTCCATGTGAATTCCCTTCCTTTCATACAATCTGTGATGGGTGCTACAATACTGCTAAAATTCCAAATGAACTTTCTATAGAAGGTTGCCAATCCGTGAAAACTCCTTACCCCTGTTATGCTGGATGGACTAGGCCATTCTAGTATTGCCTTGACCTTTTATGGGTCCATCTAAACACCATCTTCACAAATGATGAAGCCCATAAAAGTCAAACTATTTTGCATGAATCTGCACTTCTTTAAATTTGCACAGAGCTTCTCTTTCCTCAGTACACTCAAGATGATCCTCAAGTGTTGTAGGTGGCCTCCTTTGTTTTTTCTATAAATTAGGATATCATCAAAATAAACTACAACAAACTTACCAATGTAGGGTTGTAAGACAGTATTAATCAATCTCATGAATGTACTTGGTGCATTAGAAAGCCCAAATGGCATAACCATCCATTCATACAAGCCATCCCGGGTCTTAAAAGCTATCTTCCACTCATCTCCTTCACGAATACAAATCTGGTGGTATCCACTTCGTGGATCAATCTTGCTGAAGTATTTGGCCCCTGCTAATTCATCCATCATATCCTCTATATGAGGAATAGGAAACCAATACTTGATAGTAATCTTATTAATTGCTCTAATGTCAATACACATCCTCCATGTTCCATCCTTCTTTGGGGTCAACAATGTCGGCACAACACATGGGCTCATGCTTTCTCTAACCAGGCCTTTCTCAACTAGTTCTGTTACTTGTTTGTTGAGCTCTGCATGTTGTGTTGGGTTCAGTCGATAAGCTACTTGATTAGGAAGAGTTGCTCTAGGAATCAGATCAATATGGTGTTGTATATCCCTTTTTGGTGGGAGACCGTCAGGTAGCTCATTTGGAATAACATCAGAAAATTCTTCTAGTATCTTTGCTGCTTCATGTGGTATTATGTCTTCTAGTTCTCCCCTTTTTACTACCAATGCATAGCAGCAACTTGTCACCTTCATTTCTTTGACAACATCCTTTGCAGACAACATGGTCTCATTCTTCCTTCCATCCTTAAGTGGTAAGAGAGTCACTTTAGAGCCATCCTTCCAGAAGGTATATGTATTTTTCTCTCCATCGTGCATGATCTTCCTATCATACTGCCATGGCCTTCCCAAAAAAATATGACAAGCATCCATAGGAATAACATCACACCATATCTCATCCTTATAGATTTTTCCTATAGTAAACCTAACCAAACATCTTTTATCAACAGTAACCTCATTTCCTTTCTTAAACCATGCAATACGATAGGGACGAGGATGTTTCTCACATTGTAGATTTAATTTCTCTACCATTTCATTAGCTACCATATTCTCACAACTACCCCCATCAACAATAACTTGGCATACCTTTCCGCCTGAGGTGCATCTAGTTCGGAAGATGTTGGTTCAAAGCCACGATTCATCAGAGCTCTTTGCATGGACTTCTTCCTTTTCTAGAATGATCATTGATCTCCTCATCATGAGAGTTTTTCCCACGTCTGGTAGGACTTCTTGTTCTGTTCCTGCTTCTATGAATTTTGGCTGAACCAGGTTCACTCTAGGTTGTCCTCCTTGATTTCTTTCTGGTGTGTTATAATTTGAACATTCGAAGGCTCTGTGTCCTTCTTCACACCTAAAACAAGTGAAAGGCCTCTGATTTTCCCAGCCTCTTTCGCTTCTGTAGCCTCATCCTCTTTGGAACCCCCTTCCTCTTTCTTGATTTGGAGGATCTTGCCTGGTGTCTATATTTTTTTCAAATCCTTGAAAAGGATCTCCCTGACCATTATTAGAACCTCCTCGAAATGGAGTTGAGATACCCCTTCGACCACCTCTATTCCTCTGGATATATTGCCTATTCTTCTTTTCTTCAGCTTTTAGGGCTAATTGGTAGGCTTCTTCCATACTGTTGACACGATGCATGCTCAACTCATCTTGGATGGAGAATTTTAGGCCATTCATATATCTAGCAGCCATCTGCTCATTATTTTCTTGATGCTCTATGCGCATGGATAACTTGTAGAATTCATTTGTATAGTCTTGCATTGAAGACAAGTTCTGTTTTAAATTTTGGAACCTGCGAAAGAGGGTTTGTGAATAATCCATGGGTAAGAATTTTTCTTTGAGCTTTTTCTCCATCTTGCTCCATGTCTTAATCTTTTCCTTTCCTTTTCTAGTTCATTCCTTTTGGAGATGATCCCACCATATCATTTCATGTCCTTTTAGTTTTGTGCATGCGAACTTCATCTTCTTTTCTTCTGTCATAGGCTTCCATTAAAAAATAATTCCCATTTCGTTTAGCCAGTTTATTAATTCTTCTGGCTTAAGACTAACAGCATAGTTTGAAACGTCAATCTTGATTGATTCACTCCTTCCTTCCAAAGCCTTGAGAACTCTATCTTCATAGCTCATTTCTTCCAGCCTCTCTCCTATATATTCTTCATTTTGGTCAGCACCTCTTTGGTTTCCCTCTTCATCAGATTCATTCCCTCCTTGTATCCCTTGATTATCCATTCATTCACTGAGTCGTTCAATCTGTCTCTGCATATCCAACATCAATCTTTGCATCGGCGTTACGCCTCCTCTTCCTCTCCCAGCCATCTTCCTGCTCTGATACCAAATGATGTAGCACACAATCCTCTGTTAACAATAATATTCAATTACCAGATAAAAACACAAATTTGAAACCTTCAATATTATTCATTCATCACTGACTGCCTCTACAATTCGCTGCAAACTCTTAAGTAACCAAAAAACTAGAAAAAACAAGAAATCCGAAAATTACCCTTTTTTGGCAATTTTTTTCCACAGGTGTTTTTGCCATTTTTGGTAATTTTTGAAACAACACCTAAAAAGCTGAGATTTTCCCTAAACATGCCCTCGACTAAGTTAGAATGAATTGCCAACTACTATTCGAGATTTAATAACATAAACTCAAATTTATTACAAAATAGAACTTTCTAAAAACTAGAGAAAAAACACTAAAAGCTGATTTTGGAGCCCGAGATGAAACTTTCAACTCCCGAAAATGTGCTAAAATGGACTCTAATCAATTTGAGATCCATTGGCAAAACAAATGCCACCACTTGAGGCACGCACCTGAAAAATTTCAGCAAAAACCCAGACTTGAGTCAAAAGTTATGACCTCTAGAAGTTTCTGTATGAGATTATGACCTATGGAGGGCCCTGCATCACTCTGTGAGCATCACCTAGATGCAATGAGTGTTAAGTACTCTTTTCATTCTCATCGAAATATCACAATTTGACTTGTTGTAGAAATTATCTCCTACTTATCTTTAAGTATTTTCACGAATACTATAATAACTAAGTATTTTAGAGAAAAAATATATTATCATCATTTGTTGATGTATTTAACAATAAATAATTAATATTCAATTAAAGAGGTGGCATATTCCAAATAAAAATAGGTGATATCAAGATTTGAAACTTAGGTCTCTTACATTGACATCTCATTAAACTTCTATAAGATATATACTATGTGAGAGATCTACTAGAAAACAAAAGAATGAATTATGGTCCATTATAGGTTCAAGCATTAGTTAACCATATTTTTGTAAGCTCAAATTATTGAAGTACATTTTGTTACAACCACATACAAAGATATGTCAATAATCTTGTTTAATTCAATAACTTAAAATATGTAAGTACAATAAAATCAAAACATTATTTGGTATATGAAGTTGTATGGTATTCATGTATAAGATTATATAATTATTGTGACTAAGGCAACCTTATAACTTATTTTTGGTACCTTTGTTGGGAGAGCTTGAGATCGTATAGATATATTGATCTATATTTGTACCTTTACATAAAATATTATTTTGATATATTATTGGATAGCCCACATAAGATCATTATGATAGTGGATTCCTATTTATTTTTCCAATACTATTTCAAGTGAATCTAAATGACAATTAATATTGTATAGATTAATATCTATATTATTATTTTAGTAAAATGATTTATTGAGTTAAAATAGCCAATAAATTGATAAAATTTATTTATTAAATTTTAAATTATGATAATATTATATTGAAACAAAATTAATTACTCTTATGAATAATATTACATCATTATATAATAATATCTAAATATAATTTGGAAATACCATTTGGCATTATTTAGTTGATGTTATTAATAGATTCAATGATGTTATATAAAGATCCACTAAGTGGTCAAATTGTTGAGACAAACTCAGAGGTAATTGACTCCTATCTACAATATTCCAATTTTGCATGTGATTAGTAATCCATTTGGCTAGACAATCCACTACATCATTCCACTCCCTGGAGATATGTGTGAACGTAATAGACTCAAAACATAAAATGGCGACTGTTGCAAGCTTCCACAAATACACTAACGGTTTCCATGAGGAGAAAAGATACCGGAGATGGAAGGGAAAATGGCCCTCAGAAAGGAAGAAGGAAACAAACCAGAGAAGTCGATGGCCTCACATCTGGGAGAAGAATTGGAATGCAGACTGCGACAAGCAGGGAATCTCCCGGGTACGTCACTCTCGTCATTACATTAAAAATCAATTGCTCCAACATAATAAAATAGAGTTCCATCTGCATAGGGGATCCCATAATAAAAATGGGTCTTTTTTTAAGTTTTCAAAAAATGGGTTCAACCCTGCATCAGGGAGAGACAATACTCTGAATCCCAACTTAATACCCATATTCCCAACATCTTCAAGGGGCATTCTGATCAATCCTCCTCTGCCAAAAAAATCTTGGACGGACACTTATTGGAAGATTCATAGAAGAAGACTTGCCCTATTAGGGAACCTAAACCGGAATCCCCAGAGTTGGGGAACTTCTAAAAAATGGTTTCAGATTTGGAGACCAATCCACAAGGATGATACCCGAAAGGGATTCAACGAAGCTCCATTGGACCAAGATGGGGAAGGCAATAAGGTAGACTCTTTACATATTGCAATGGAGAAGCCAGTATCAACAAGGGACCAAACTCCTTCGATCACCTTTCCGGAGGAAATGCTAGCTGAGAGGAAGGCATACCTCTTCAAATATGCTATCATTTGAAAATTCTGGGAAATCAACATGGAATATGGTGTATTCCATAGTTGGGTATCTACAAACTAGTCGAATTTTGTCCAGATTTACTCTTTAGATAATGAACTAGGATATTTTATGGTCATTTTTGAGGATAAATTGTCTCGAGACAAGGTTTTTCGAAACAAAAAATGGTTCTACAAATCGCAGGGTCTACATATGCAATACTGGACGCCCAACTTCAATAGCAAGGATAATTTCATCAGGTTCATACCCAAGTGGATCACACTACAAAACTTACCTATGGAATACAGAGGAAAAGAGATCATTTATAACTTACCTATGGAATACAGAGGAAAAGAGATCATTCATATCCTGGCTAATAAAATAGGAATTTATCTTGACCATCACATAGACTACTCTTCTGCTTCTGTGAAGATATGTTTGCCTGCAAGTCTAGAATGGGAATTCCCTGCTTCAATTAAAATTATTTCAAAACAAGGCAATTGGATTCAACTCATTACCCAAGGGATTGAGAATCTTCCCATATCTGAGGAAAGACACCAGGAGATGGAGGTGGATAAAATAATCAGGGAGCTCCATTCAGATTTGGCAAGAGATCAAGAAGCTTATACCAATCTCTCATTTTCTCATCAAGGAATGGAGATGGCCAGAGACTTACATTCAGAAGTTACAGAAGTTTCAGAATTGTCACGGAACCACAATGTTCGAGGAGACCATTCAAGCTGGGAAGAGTCAATGGTCTTGGAGTCTTTTATCTGAGTGTTAGGTTGGGTCATACACAAGTTTGCAAAACAACCCCATCAACATGGTCTTGCAATAACTTACCTAGACAAGGCTTCCAATAGTTGCCAAGATACTCTTTCGTTCAAGAGTCTTTAGGACTCAGCGTTGCCTCATATTTCTCCCTTGATTCTAGGTTTTCGATGTTTTCCTGAAGCATCTTCACTTTTTCCCTTGCATAAGACCATCTTCTTGAAGCCTTTCAGGTTCAATCCTTTAACTTTACAACAAATCATTCTTCAATGGGTATCGGAAGTCCAATTGGATTTGATAGAGGAAATAGCAGATCAAGTAATGAGCGAGGAGGAATCTTCAGATTGACCCCTACAGCCATTGGAGATGCTGTTGGAGAAGCCAACATCCTCAAATTATTTGGAAAAGGAAAACTTAAATGCAGAAGAAGCAACAGAAGAAGATGACATTCTTAAGATTAAGTTATGTGACCTCAAAGCCTCAACCAAAACAAAAAGTCCGGCCACAACATCTTCTTCACCAACCTTTCAAGGGGTTAACCTTCAAACTCCTGATTCACCGTCTTCTTCTTACTCGGGATGGAGAACATCTTACAGACTGAGACTCAAAGAACAAAAATAGATGACTAAGTTGCTAGCCCCTCAAATGGAGAAAACCTCATCCACATTTAGAGTCAAAGGAGGGTTAATTAATCTCAAACCTTTAGAAGAAAATATGGATCACCTCAGTATTAATAATCTACAATCAGATAGAGGTGTACTTTCTCAAGAGTATGAGGAAACACAGATCCCCCCAAAACTTCAGGTAGTTTATGATCTTTTTGGTGATACAACATTAGAACAACCAATCGGGGATTCTCAGAAGTTAGCATATGTGGAAAGGCTTCTAGATGAGTATTTTATTGAGGATGAAGAAAGAATAATAGACATCTTAGTGCTCACCCAAGAAGAATCAAAGGAAGATCACCGACAAGATTTTTCACCAAAACACAATAGCCTAGGACTAGCGCAATCTATTCTAGATTGTCACATGGATTGTGGAAAGATCAAAAAGAAGGGGAGAGGAAGGAAATCTAATGCATCACTCAGGAAGGAAGTTGGTGAGGAATCAGATCAAACCAAAATAACATCATACATTAATGAAGGGAAGGGGAAGTTCCTTCCCAAGTTGCAATGAGAATCATCTCCTGGAATGTTAGGGGACTTAATGCCCCTAACAAACAGCGTTTGGTCAAACACTGTATCATAACATCTAAAGCAGAATTAGTTCTACTATAGGAAACAAAGATGGATAAAGAGCAATTGGAAATCTTCACCAAGAATTTAGGAGATTGGAAGGTTCATAGTGTTGATGCAATAGGATCCTCAGGTGGCTTATCGGTTCTATGGAATCCCAGGTTTTCTTCTTTCATTCCAATGGATCATGGACCAAATTGGATAGCTAGGAACCTAATTAGTACCAAATCCAATTTAAATATTCATACAATGAATGTATATGGCCCCATCTCACACAAGAAGAAGGCAAAATTATGGACAGAAATCTCTAATTGCTTTGCTCAATGGCCAGAGGACAACTTTATAGTGGGGGGTGATTTCAATGCTATAGTTCATGCATCAAATAAATTAGGGGGATCTCTAAGAACCTCTCAGTCACATAATGATTTCAGGGATTGGTTACAAAAAGAGAGTCTTATGGAGGTGGAGTTGCAAAATGGCTCCTTCACATGGTCAAACCGAAGAAAGGGCATATGTAACATCTCAAAAAAATTGGATCATTTTCTATTTAAAGGAGACCTTACAAAATTCCCTTTTGACTTAAAAGCCTCTATCACTCCAATTTCAGGATTTGATCACTTCCCTATTCAGCTTAACATTCTCGAGGCCAACAGACCCTTGGGATGTCCTTTTAAATTTGAAAATATGTGGCTTAAAGAGGAGAATTTCTTGGAGCTCATAGATGAATGGTGGAAGGATTTCAAAGTTGAAGGTTCTAAGTTATTCTGCTTTGTCTCCAAACTGAAATACATCAAGCAAAACCTTCTCATATGGAATAGAACTCATTTTAACGACATCTTTGCATCAAAATTGGAGATTGAACAAAAATTGGAGAATTTGAATCTAGAAATAATGCAATCGGGATTGGACCATGACAGTTACTTAGAAGAAAAATCTCTCTTAAGGGATTGGGAAGATATCCTAGCTAAAGAAGAAATATACTGGAAACAAAAATCTAGAGAGTCTTGGCTAGCTGAAGGAGATAAGAATACAAATTTTTTTCACTCAAGTACAAAACAGAGGAGAGGCATTGATAGGATTTCTCAACTCAAGGATGCTGCTGGCTCTATATTGGAGGATCAGAAGGAGATCATCAAAGAAATCATCAGATATCACTCTCAGCTTCTCAATTGTTCTATCTCATCTCCCTTGAGGATTCAACAAGGGTTATTGGAAAACATCCCAAATATCATTACTGATGCAGATAATCAGATGCTATCTAGACCCTTTCAGGAAGAAGAAATCTGGCATACTATCTCCCAAATGGCTCCAGACAAAGCTCCAGGACTGGATGGCTTTCCTCCAAGCTTCTTTCTTCATTGCTGGAGCATTTTGGGCAAAGACCTCACTGATGCTTTGGAGGCCGCAAGAGCTTCAGGTAGATTTCTAACTGAAATCAACAATACTTTCATAGTGTTAATACCTAAAAAAGAACAAGTCATTAATTTGGATGAATTCAGACCAATTGCTCTCTGTAACACAATTTACAAAATTCTCTCTAAAGCTCTAGCAAATAGACTAAAAAAGGTCTTAGTCAATCTAATTGGGGAGGAATAGACCGGTTTTGTCCTGGGTAGATCAATTCTAGATGGGATAATCATAGCCCAAGAAGCGATACATTCTATCCAACATAATAAGCAATCTAGCATGATTATAAAATTGGATATCAAGAAAGCCTATGACAAGGTCAATTGGAGATTCTTGATTAAATGTATGGAGCGATTTGGGTTTTCTAAAGCATGGATCAATTTGATATTTTATTATATTTCAACTCCTAAATTCTCTGTCTTGGTGAATGGATCACCACAAGGCTTCTTTGAAGGCTCTAATGGCATCAGACAAGGAGATCCATTATCACCATTTTTATACATAATTATGGCTGAGGCATTAGGGAGAAGTCTGATTAGTTTGCAGGATCAAAATCTTATCAATGGCATTATAATATCCTCATCCATTCGACCAGTTACTCATCAACAATTTGTAGATGACATTATTCTCATGGGTCAGGGAAGTATCCAGGAAGCTAAGTAGATTTCCAAGATACTAGATCACTATGGACAAGCTTCAGGGCAACTAGTCAATAAAGAGAAATTAGTGGTCTTCTTATTCCACACAAAAAAGAAAATCCAACAGAAAATTGTAAAAATTCTAGAATGTAAATCAGGCTCTCTCCAATGTCCATACCTGGGCATCCCGATTGACAAATCCCTCAGAACAACATCAGTTTGGAAACCTCTCAATGAAAAGATGGATAGGAAGATGGATAATCAAAAAACCAAATGGCTATCTTGGGCTGGGAGATTAGTCATGATCAAAGCAACATTATCAGCAATACCAATATACCTAATGTCTTGCCTTTCACTTACCACAGAGGGATATATGGATATGGTGAAGAAACTTAGGAAATTTTTTTGGCAGGGTACAGATACTAAGAGGAAATTTGCATTAATCTCATGGGATAAAATATGTAAACTGAAATCTTCAGGTGGCACTGGCATTAAAAATCAATTATGGCAGAACCAAGCTCTAGGTGCAAAGCTTTATTGGAAAATATTGAATAATTAGGATCTCAAATGGACTAGAATTCTCAGACCTAAATATTTAGGCAACTTTAATAAGGAAGATATAGTCAGAATTAAAGAGTTCCCAAAAGGCTTGAGAATATGGAACTTCATAGCTAAGTCAAGACATATTATTGACAATAACATATCTTGGAATATCAAAGATGGAAAGGAAGCGAGATTTTAGGAAGACTCTTGGGATGGACATCCAACCATCAATTTACAGTTAGGCCCCAATCATATCAGTCATATTTGTACTTCATCCTGGGGACCATATCTTAGTGACTATATCATCCCTTCGTCCTCTGCTGCTATAGATGGTTCTTGGGAGTGGAAAGATTTCTCATCACTTCAATTAGATATAAGAGAGGTAGATAAGCTCAAAACATTGATCAAAGATAGGCCCTTTCTTCTCAAACGAGGAAAAGATGAAATCATTTGGAATGGGGCAAAATCAGGATCCTACAGTGTCAAAGAGGGTTACAATCTAATAGCCAAATCATTCACATCCAAAATAGAAGAGATCCCAGCACAATTATGTTGGAACAAGGTTGGACTCCCAAAAGCTAGGTTATTTATGTGGGTGGCATCCCAGGGTAGAATTTTAACTGCAGATAAATTTATTAAGATGGGATATCAGGGTCCATCCAGATGCATTATGTGTTTCAAGAATGAAGAGGACGTAAATCATCTATTATTATCCTGTCCCTTTGCTAAAGATTGTTGGTACTGGCTTTATTCAAGATTGGGATGGTCATCAGCCCCCCCCCAAATAATTTACTCCAACTTTTGATATCATGGCCACAAATCATGGGAGGAAGTTTATTCAATAATCTATGGATGATCTCTCCATCAATTTTGATTTGGGAGATTTGGAAAGAAAGGAATAGAAGATTATTCCAGGATAAATTTTTGAAATTTGAAACTATAATTAACAAATTGGAGGTAGCCATAGTTGAGGTAATGAATTCTCAGATCCAAACTCAATCAACACAACACAAATTCTTTACCAGTTGGGATGATCAGATGACAAAAAATTGGTTTGGGTTAAAAACTCCAATCACCATAGGTAGAGGAAATAGAAGAAATCAAGAACTAAGGAAGGCATGTGTCTAGAAAACCCCCCCCAATTGGATGGTACAAATTAAATTTTGGTGGAGCTTCTAAAGGTAACCCAGGCCCCTCAGGAGCGGGATGCATCATACGCTCTAAAACTGGGAATGTGATTGCCAAACAAGCTATACCATTACCCAAAGATACCAACAATATGGCAGAATTTAAAGCACTATTGTCTGGACTGATACTAGCTCGGGAAGTAGGGATCTCAAAGCTTGAAATTGAGGGAGACTCGCTGATTACCATCAATGCAATCAAAGTCAGATCAACCCCAAATTGGCATCTTATGGCAGTTTTAGAGGTAATCTTACAGTTAATGGATAATTTTGAATCGAAAACCATTAACCATACTTTCAGAGAAGGAAACACTGAAGCGGATGAGCTGGCTAACCTTGTAGCTAGAGGAACAAATTTGAAAATTCTATCCGACGTCAGCAGAGTTTCAATGGAGCTCATTGAATCTAACCACTAAATTAAAATGGTCAAATCAGGGCCTGATATATTTTTGCCTCAGAAGTTGACAAAACGGCTCCTTGTGGTGATAAGATGGATGTCTTTTCTCATAGGGCATAGCGAGTGTAGGAGTTTAGAACATTAAATGAGGAGTTGGATTAGGACAAGAAGAGCAGATACCTATTGTACATCGAAGAGTGTCGGTGTCCGGACATGAGTTATCTTCTAGCGTTTAAAACCTTGGTTGTTTTTGGTCGTTCGCCTCTGCGCAGTTAAATCTCTGACACTAGCAAATCCTATGTGCATTGCTGGGATTGTGTGGGGCCCAATTTTTATCATGTTAGTCATCGCTAGGTCAAGGAATGAAGAAAGTCTATCTAGCGAATGGGAGTTTGCCTTTACTGCCAAAGCTCAAGGGTGGGGCCTGGTTTCTGGATAAGTCAGACGGTCTTCACATGTCAGAGTATCAACGGTGGTCGCTAAAGCACAAGGGATTTGTCAGAGCTATGTGAAATCACGCCGGCCGTTGATTCTTCTTTGCGGTGTAGGGTTTCAAACTGTGGGTCCATGGTGACATGTATGCATAAATGGAGCACCCCTATTAGCCGAAGGAAATTAAGAGGTGGAGTGTTGTCAATGGGGCTTGTGTTAGAGATTTTGATCGACGGCTGGCATGCAATTGCATGGAATATTCTCTCCCCATGTGATCATGCGCCCACCGTCTGATTAGATGTCATTGGTTTGTCTGCAGTGGGACCACGTGATGATTCATCATCAAGGTGTTAGGTGGGGATTGGCTGAGCTAGTATGGGATTATCGTGCCCACCGTCCAATAAGGAAAATATGAGGTAGAGTGTTGTCAGCGGGGTTGGGGTTAGAGATTTTGATCAATGACCAACGTGTGATCGCATGGAATATTCTCTCCCCATGCAATCATGCACCCACCATCTAATTAGATGCCGTTGGTTTGTCTGTAGTGGGACCACGTGATGATTCATCGTCGAGGCGTTAGGTTGGGATTGGCTGAGCTGGTAAGGGAATGTTGACACATCCGGGGGCCCAGACTTTTCAGTGGGGTCATAGCATGGATGATCTGATGATTGGTGCATGTTCTGGTTGAGTCTTGAAGGTATACGCGAAGATGCGATGACCGTCGATCTTTCAGATGCGGGCCCAGTCAAAGTTCTTGCCAATTCGCGGATAAAGTGGGCACTAAGGTTATGGTGAGGGCTGGTGGCTTGTCGCATGTTCGCATGAGCCAGTCTTGAGTTATGCGATCATACGATAAGCCCTTTGTGGAAACTTTATGCGGCGGTGGTTAACGGTGGTAAAGGGCTACGGTGTGTCGCATGATCACATAGCCCTTTTCTTGGCTATGCGATCATGTGACAACTGATGAAAGAGGTTGTTGCGGAATTAAAGGTGGGTCAGTGTGTCGGGTCTTGCTGACGTGTCCCTTTCTAATTGACTAGCAAGCACTGAGATGGATATGCATTGTGGGTCCCATAGCCAAGGGTAGGTAACAGTGGTGAAGGTTTATGGGGCGTTGCATGTTCGCATAAGCCATTTTGAAACTATGCGATCATGCGACAACCATCAAGGGAATGTCATGTGTATTTTGAATCTCAATAGTTTGATTTATGCTCTGGTATATTTTACTATTTTAATATAATATTCAGCCTCGGTCCCTTATCGATCAATATATATATATATATATATATATATATATATATATATATATATATATATATATATATATATATATATATATATATATATATATATATATATATATATATGTATATATATATATATGTATGTATGTATGTATGTATGTATGTATGTATGTATGTATGTATGTATGTATGTATGTATGTATGTATAAATTCGGGTGGAGGATATTACTGATTTATGAACTTTAATAGGTATTGTGAGTGCAATCAGGCCTCCTCATTATTGTTGTTATGCTTTTCTGTCATATTTTGGCATCATTCTTCTCATGATTCGTAACCATTAACCATCTCCTGTCACAGGCATGCATCTTTTATGGAAACGGTGCTTTGACTGCATTTTAATATCACATTTTCAGTTTTGATTGTAACGGCTCTCATTTCCATGTTTTGATTTTAACATTAGTTAGAAGAGTGGAAGGAGGTGGGCAGTCTCAATGAGAGCCAAGGCAGCAGCAATCATGGTTGCCCTTCTCCAGTACCTTCGATAGTTCAAACACATAGGAGTTTTCAATAGAAATGAATATTAGCTTTTATTAGTTCCTTATATAAGGCTTATATAAGGGAGGAAACTAATGTTTTCATTGTCTAATTTTTATTAATTTCTTCAAAAATATTACATTTCTAAAGTTTAGAAAGAGATTTGTACTGTTTTATTTTTAAAATATATTTGTAACTATTAATTTATTTTTTTCTATTTATTACTCTTAATTTAATTAAGAGTTTTATTATTTTTCAATTAAAAATAATAAAAATTAAAACAATAGGATAAGGATGATTTAATTGTTGTCAGTAGGTAAAGTCCCGCCGCTGTATAAATGAAAAAGGTTGGCACTGGCTAAGCTCCTTATAAAATGTATCAAAGACGAAAAAAATGTTCTACTTTTTTTTCCAGGTTCACGAGAACATAGTGATGTTTTTTGTAATTTTTTTTTACCACAAAATATATAGATCATGAAGAAAAAATGCTGTAAATTTGGCAAAAATCTGTTGTGTTTTCTGATTTTTGAAATTTGATTAATAGTACATTTTTTAGGGAGCTTAAAAAATTAGAAGATTACAAAATTATTTTTTAACGGACTACACTTTAGTTTTTATTTCTGAACAGCCTGATATGGTTTTGCTTCAGCTTTTGTGTTTTTGGTTGCCTATAGTTTATTTATGTTGAGGGCTCTACTTCAGTTTCTGTTTCAATCTCAGTTTCTTCACTCAACATTCTGGTGGCCAAGGCAAGCCTAAGATTTTCCATGAGTTTCTCAGTAAGCTTGTGTTTTGTTTCATGATTTAAATCTTGGTTTAAAGTTCTGGAGAAAAATGACTATAATAAACTTTTTGGTGCTTTACTCATACAACTTATTTCTTAGCATACTTGAGAGATTTAATTTTGTGTTAAGAGTGGCTATGAAATCTGTCACTTGATAATAATTCTTGCTAGGGTTTGAATTTTTTTAGTTTATATATTTTTATTTTTTGTTCAATAGAAAACCGATAAAAAGAACATAATTTCTGAGAACCATTTTTTTTAGTTATTTTCTTTTGAATTGGAAGCCAAGATTAAGGGTGAAAAAAATTGTTCACAGAAGAAACTTTTTTGATACTCTATTTTTTTATTTTTTTTCAAGCAAAATTACTTATTGCATAATATATCTTAATGGGGTTATTGTGTTTGGATGTGGTGCTCTAACTCAGAGTTGATACCACAACAACCAACAATGGTGTCTTCACTAAAACTGCAGGCTTATAACCCTATAAACCTTTTGTTCTTCTATGTTTTTTTTTTGAGTTTCTTTATCTTTTGATCTTGATTTTTAAAGCTGTTCAAGTCATGCAATTTTTTTTACAATTCATACTCTAATCTATTCTATTAAACTGTGCATTAGATCTAACAAGGAAAACTGAAGGCCAAGAAAATACTTGTCCTGCAAATATTGCTTAGAGACATTGCTCAAAATCTGAACTTCTATCTCTGCCACTCTCACTCCTCTCTCTAATTTTATTTCAAATCTTTTCATTTATGTCATATCCATGTTCAACTTTCCTTCTATTATGGACATGCACTTTTGTTCTCTAGCTTGGTCTAAAAAGGTCTCTTGGAGTTGCGATTTATTTTCTGGCAATGAATACTTGGAAGCAATTCAAAACATTTGGACTTCCAGTTGGCTCTACCTTGAGAAATTTGTAAGTTTTCATATCTTGGCTCTCATACTGATAGAGTGCCATAATGTTAATGCATTCCATGCATTGAATAATGCTCTTTTGTTTGCAAATTTTTGTTAGGTTAGGGTTGTTCTTTCATTCTGTCAGGAAATCTTTGTCTGGCCTTGTTTCAAAGGAACTCAAAACAAAAATTTGTAAGTTTGGTTGAATTTAAATCCTTTCTTCACTTAAATTTGGTTGCATTTAAATTAAATCTATTAGATTTCCACAATCCATGTAAATGCTATATGAGTTTTTGGATTCGATTGTGTAGAGTTTTTTTTGTCATCAATGTTTCGGATCATACTACATGATCCATCATTAGAGAGAAAATGAAGCAAAAGATGGTAGATTGCAGATCTAGTAAACAATAAAAAGAAGAGGAGGGAGAAAGGATAGTGATTTTAGCATTGCTAGAAATAGAGAGATAGTGATTTTAATTATATAGATGGTGATAGATTATGAAAATGATACATTATATTCTCAAATTGACATACATAGAAAAACATTGATTGTGAAAGCTATAATGGGTAAGAACATGCAACATAATTTGTAGCATTGATTGTCAAAATATGAAAAGGGTAGTGATTTTAGCATTGCTAGAAACAGAGAGATAGTGACTTTAATTATATAGATGGTGATAAATTATGAAAATGATATATTATATTTTCAAATTGACATACATAGAAAAACATTTATGTATTACATAGTATGAAAATGATACATTATATTCTCAAATGGACATATATAGAAAAACATGTGAGTATACATATGTTCAATCTTACATGTAAATTATGCTCTTAAGAAAGCTTTAAAGCCTGAACAATTATGCTTTGAGTTAATTGACCACCAAATATAGATGTTTTGATACTAGGACCAAATACAAATTCGAATTCATAAATATTATCCAGAAGCCGTTTATGTGCACCAGGTTTTGCAAGTAGAAGCTATTAATCTTCTGCGGGAACACCCAATAAAGCATTTAAGTTTATCCTGTTATAGTAATGAATTGAAAGACAATGTTATGTCGTTGTATTCAAATAACTCAAGCATCTGTCAAAGAAAAAGAGAATATTAAACAGAAGAAATCAGTGTGCATATAGTATGCGGAACACTTACATCAAATAATATATGAATATGTGTGTAATATCAAAATGGATAAATTGTTGACAAACTTAAAATTAAATTGTGAAAAAAATTACCTGAATTTTGCAAGAGCTTCATTTATTGTACAATAAAAAATGTTATATGTGATTGAAGACATCAACATAAGAAGGATGTAACTATGTATGTATGGAAAACCAACAAAAATTGAAAGATCTGTATTTAATTTTCATGTCAAAAGAAAGAAGATTTGGTAAGAATGAGATATTGATGTTAGAAATAGAGAGATAGTGATTTTAATTATATAGATGGTGATAGATTATGAAAATGATATATTATATTCTCAAATTGACATACATAGAAAAACATTGATGGTGAAAGCTATTATGGGTAAGAACATGCAACATAATTTGTAGCATTGATTGTCAAAATACGAAAAGGATACTGATTTTAGCATTGCTAGAAATAGAGAGATGGTGACTTTAATTATATAGATGGTGATAGATTATGAAAATGATACATTATATTCCCAAATTGACATACATAGAAAAACATTGATTGTCAAAGCTATAATGGGTAAGAACATGCAACATAATTTGTAGCATTGATTGTCAAAATACGAAAAGGATGGTGATTTTAGCATCGCTAAAAACAAAGAGATAGTGACTTTAATTATATAGATGGTGATAAATTATGAAAATGATACATTATATTTTCAAATTGACATACATAGAAAAACATTTATGTATTACATAATATGAAAATGATACATTATATTCTCAAATGGACATAGATAGAAAAACATGTGAGTATATATATGTTCAATCATACAAGTAAATTATGCTCTTAAGCAAGCTTTAAAGCCTAAAAAATTATGCTTTGAGTTAATTGACCACCAAATATAGGTGTTTTGATATTGAGATCAAATAGAAATTCAAATTCATAAATATTATCTAGAAGTCGTTTATCTACACCAAGTTCAACAATTAGAAGTTGTTAATCTTCTATGGGAACACCCAATAAAGCATTTAAGTTTATCCTATTATAGTAATGAATTGAAAGACAATGTTATGCCATTGTATTTGAATAGTGGGTATGTGCAGGATCATGGTATACCAAACTATGGCCTTAAGTGGCAATGAAAAATTAGAAAATCAGGGTTAGTCAACTTGACGTAAAAGGTTGAACATCTTATGAACCTTATGTGAAAAAGTTGTAAGAATAGAATCTATAGGAAATTGAATGTAGTTTCTAAATTACTAGTCCTTGTTTGAAATTTTTTTTGTCTAATTGTTCAAAATTTTAGATTTCAATGCAGTACTACAAAAATTTTAGAGAACATATAAAAAGTACATGTATGTCTGACCACCTTAATCACAATCAAATGATGATATATTTTTCCAAGATTCTAGATATAAGTAGTAGACTCATGCCTGGATGTGACGCATATTTTTTTGTAATTTTTGGTCAAATAAATAATTAATTATGAATTTTCTGCTACAACATTTTCAAAATAAAAAAACTCTCGTGTCTGACCACCTTAGCTAATTCAAAATTTTACCAAATTCAAAACATTTTTTTCTTTCCTTATACTAGCCGAAGCATAGAATGTGACGCATGTTTTGGATTTCAAAAAGGTTAAATTGTTTGAAAGTTATAGTTGTTTTTCAATCGGTATGTTAGTTACGACTTTAAAGATAACTCAATTGAAAAATAAGTAATAACTACTTACAGAACTCAAAATTTGACAGCAATTATATCAATGGAAAGCTGATAATGTCTTTAAGAAACCCTTTTCGTTTGATCAATTTCGGGTGAAAAAATAGTCGTCAGCTACATGGTTGAAGTCTCGGTATCAAGAAATATCTCCTAAAACACACCTAAAGGTTGACCACTCATGTTGGGTAATGCCGAAGCAAATACCAAGCCTAATCTCCGATAAAGCCCACCTATTTTGAAATTTCAAATACCCCACTTTTCCCAAATTCAAGTTTCATAATAAATGATATTTTTTAGCAGTAATATTAATTGTGTTATAAATTAAGTTGTATTATTTTTATATTAATATTAATTCAAGTTTCATATTAAATTATATTTTTGTTATGTTAATATTAATTTCATTTTAAATATTAATATTAAATAATAATAGCATAGCATAAATATTATAATATAAATATTTATATTAGTATGTATTATATTATTTGATATACAAAATGATTTCAAAAAAATACCTGCATAGTTGATTTGAGGACAAACAGTTTCAGCCGAAATCCTCTTGAAAATATCCAACACAGGATTTTTCTACAGACTCCTTGTAATTTCGGTGGTCTGACTATACTGAATAAGTAGATGTCAATGGACTTCCCCTCGATTGAATACAAACAATTAATTTTTTAACTCTCGAAAAGAAATTTCACACAATTGAAGAACCATCGTATGCTCATCATTTTTTCTAAAAACTAACAGTGGCATAAAAATTGATGTAAGAACATTTAAGGTACATTGTCCACAAAAAGATATATGAAACCTTTAAATATAAATTTAAAAGTGGAGGTGAAGGCTCTAGATGTGTGTGTGTGTGTGTGTGTGTGTGTGTGTGTGTGTGAGAGAGAGAGAGAGAGAGAGAGAGAGGTTATCAGGACTTCCTAGGGGTCCTAACATGTAATAAGGGGTACTAGCACACCTCGAAAGTCCCCATGACCCCTTTCGACACATTTGAATGCTCAAGTGTGTCCTAAGGGGTCCTACGACTCTTTAGGACACACTTGAGCATTCTGATGTGTCGAAAGGGGTCATGAGGACTTCCTAGGGGTCCTAGTACACCTTATCATGTGTTAGGACCCCTAAGAAGTCCTCATGACCCCTTTCGACACATTAAAACCCTCAAGTGTGTTCTAAGGGGTCATAATGACCCTTTTTAACACATTATAACCCTCAAGTGTGTCTTGAGGGGTCCTATGACCCCTTAGGACACACTTGAGCATTCAAATGTGTCGAAAGGGGTCATGAGGACTTCCTAGGGGTCCTAGTACACCTTATCATGTGATAGGACCCCTAGGAAGTCCTCATGACCCCATTCGACACATTAGAACCCTCAAGTGTGTCCTAAGAGGTCCTGCGACCCCTTAGTAGGACCCCTGAGGACACACATGAGCATTCAAATGTGTCAAAAGGGGTCATGAGGACTTCCTAGGGGTCCTAGTATGCCTTATCATGCGTTATGACCCCTAAGAAGTCCCCATGACCCCTTTCGACACATTAGTAGGCTCAAGTGTGTCTTAAGGGGTCCTACAACCCCTTAGGACACACTTGAGCATTCAAATGTGTCGAAAGAGATCATGAGGACTTCTTAGGGGTCCTAGTACACCTTATCATGCATTAGGAACCCTAGCAAGTCCCCATGTCCCCTTTCGATGCATTAGAACCCTCAAGTGTGTCCTAAGGCATCCTACAACCCCTTATGACACACTTGAGCATTCAAATGTGTCGAAAGGGGTCATGAGGACTTCCTAGGGGTCCTAACACATGATAAGGCATACTAGGACCCCTAGGAAGTCCTCATGACCCTTTTCGACACATTGGAATGCTCAAATGTCTCCTAAGGGGTCTTAGGACCCCTTAGGACACACTTGAGTGTTCTAATGTGTCCAACGGGGTCATGGGGACTTTCTAGGGGTCTTAACGCATGATAAGGCATACTAGGACCCCTAGGAAGTCCTCATGACCCCATTCAACACATTAGAACCCTCAAGTGTGTCCTAAGGGGTCCTACCTATGCCTTACCACAACTTAGGACCCCTAGAAAGTCCTCATGACCCCATTCGACACATTAGAACCCTCAAGTGTGTCCTAAGGGGTCCTACCAAGGGTAGGACCCCTTAGAAAACACTTGAGGGTTCTAATGTTTCGAATGGGGTCATGAGGACTTCCTAGGGGTCCTAATGTGTGGTAAGGCATACTAGGACCCCTAGGAAGTCCTCATGACCCCTTTCAACACATTTGAATACTCAAGTGTGTCCTAACGGGTCATAGGACCCCTTAGGAAACACTTGAGGGTTCTAATGTGTCGAAAGGGGTCATTATGACCCCTTAGGACACACTTGAGGGTTCTAATGTGTCAAAAGGGGTCATGAGGACTTCCTAGGGGTCCTAACACGTGATAAGGTGTACTAGGACCCTTTAAACACATTAGAAAGCTCAAGTGTGTCCTAAGGGGTCCTAGAACCCTTTAGGACACACTTGAGCATTCAAACATGTCAAAAGGGGTCATGAGGATGTTCTAGGGGTCCTAGTACTCCTTACCATGCGTTAGGACCCCTAGGAAGTCCTCATGACCCCATTCGACACATTAGAATGCTCAAGTGTGTCCTAAGGGGTCCTAAAACCCCTTAGGACACACTTGAGCATTTCAATGTGTCCAAAGGGGTCATGAGGACTTCCTAGGGGTCCTAGTATACCTTATCATGTGTTAGGACCCCTAGGAAGTAATAATGACCCATTTCGACACATTATCACCCTCAAGTGTGTCCTAAGAGATCCTACAACCCCTTAGGACACACTTGAGCATTCCAATGTGTCAAAAGGGGTCATGAGGACTTCCTAGGGGTCCTAGTATGCATTATCATGCGTTAGGACCCCTAAGAAGTCCTCATGACCCCATTTGACACATTAGAACACTCAAGTGTGTCCTAAGAGGTCCTACAACCCCTTAGGACACACTTGAGCATTCCAATGTGTCGAAAGGGGTCATGAGGACTTTGTAGGGGCCCTAGTATGCTTTATCATGCGTTAGGACCCCTAGGAAGTCCTCATGACCCCATTTGACACATTAGAGCCCTTAAGTGTCTCCTAAGGGGTCGTAGCTACGACCCTTTAGGACACACTTTAGCATTCAAATGTGTCGAAAGGGGTCTTGAGGACTTCCTAGGGGTCCTAGTATGCCTTATCACATGGTAGGACCTTTAGGAAGTCCCTATGACCCCTTTCGACACATTAGAATGCTCAAGTGTGTCCTAACGGGTCCTACAACCCCTTAAGACATAGTTGAGAATTCAAATGTGTTGAAAGGGGTCATGAGGACTTCCTAGGTGTCCTAGTATGCCTTATCACATGTTAGGACCCCTAGGAAGTCCTCATGACCCCTTTCGACACATTGGAATGCTCAAGTGTGTCCTAAGGGATCGTAGGACCCTTAGGACACACTTGAGGGTTCTAATGTGTCGAATGGGGTCATGAGGACTTCTTAGGGGTCCTAACGCATGATAAGGCATACTAGGACCCCTAAAAAGTCCTCATGACACCATTTGACACATTAGAACCCTCAAGTGTGTCCTAAGGGGTCCTACGACCCCTTAGAACACACTTGAGCATTCAAATGTGTAGACAAGGGTAACAAGGACTTCCTAGGGGTCTTAGTATGCCTTATCATGTGTTAGGACCTCTAGGAAATCCCCATGAACCCTTTTGACACATTAAAACCCTCAAGTGTGTCCTAAGGGGTCCTACGACCCCTTAGGACACACTTGAGCATTCAAATATGTCGAAAGGGGTCATGAGGACTTCCTAGGGGTCCTAGTATGCCTTATCATGCGTTAGGACCCCTAGGAAGTCCCCATGACCCCTTTCAACACATTAGAATGCTCCAATGTGTCCTAAGTAGTCCTACGACCCCTTAGGACACACTTGAGCATTCAAATGTGTCCAAAGGTGTCATGAGAACTTCCTAGGGATCATAGTATGCCTTATCATGCGTTAGGACACCTAGGAAGTCTCCATGACCCCTTTTGACACATTAGAATGCTCAACTGTGTCCTAAGGGGTCCTACGAACCCTTAGGACACACTTGAGCATTCCAATGTGTTAGAAGGGGTCATGAGGACTTCCTAAGGGTCCTAGTACACCTTATCACAAGTTAGGACACCTAGGAAGTCACCATGACCCCTTTCGACACATTAGAATGCTCAAGTGTGTCCTAAGGGGTCCTACAACTCCTTAGAACACACTTCAGCATTCCAATGTGTTGAAAGGGATCACAAGGACTTCCCAGGGATCCTAGTAAACCTTATCACATGTTAGGACCCCTAGGAAGTTCATCACCCCATTTGACACATTAGAATGCTCAAGTGTGTCCTAAGGGGTCCTACGACCCCTTAGGAAAAACTTGAGCATTCCAATTTGTCGAAAGGTGTCATGAGCACTTCCTAGGGGTCCTAGTATGCCTTATCACATGTTAGGACCCCTAGGAAGTCCCCATGGCTCCATTCAACACATTAGAATGCTCAAGTGTGTCCTAAGGGGTGCTACGACCCCTTAGGACACACTTGAGCATTCCAATGTGAGGAAAGGGGTCATGAGGACTTCCTAGGGGTCCTAGTATGCCTTATCATATGTTAGGACACCTAGGAAGTTCTCATGACCCCTTGCGACACATTAGAATGTTCAAGTGTGTCCTAAGGGGTCCTACAACCCGTTAGGACACACTTGAGCATTCCAATGTGTCGAAAGGGGTCATGAGGACTTCTTAGGGGTCCTAGTAAGCCTTATCATGTGTTAGAACACCTAGGAAGTCCCCATGACTCTTTTCGACACATTAGAATGCTCAAGTGTGTCCTGAGGGGTCCTACGACCCCTTAACACACATTTGAGCATTCTAATGTGTCGAAAGGGGTCATAATGACTTCCTAGGGGTCCTAGGGGTCTTAGTATGCCTTATCACATGTTAGGACACATAAGAAGTCCCCATCACCCCTTTCGACATGTTAGAACACTCAAGTGTTTCCTAATGGGTCCTATGACCCCTTAGGACACACTTGAGCATTCCAATGTTTCAAAAGTGGTCATGAGGACTTCCTAGGGGTCCTAGTATGCATGATCAAGTGTTAGGACCCCTGGGAAGTCCCCATGACCCCTTTTGACACATTATAATGCTCAAGTGTGTCCTAAGGGGTCCTACAACCCCTTAGGACACACTTGAGCATTCAAATGTGTCAAAAGGGGTCATGAGGATTTCCTAAGGGTCCTAGTAGGCTTGGTCATGCGTTAGGACCCTTGGGAAGTCCCCATGACCCCTTTCAACACATTAAAACACTCAAGTGTGTCCTAAGGGGTCCTAAGACCCCTTAGGAAACACTTGAGCTTTCAAATGTGTCAAAAGGGGTCAAGAGGACTTCCTAGGGGTCCTAGTATGCCTTATCATGTGTTAGGACCCCTAGGAAGTCCCCATGACCTCTTTCGGCACATCAGAATGTTCAAGTGTGTCCTAAGGGTTCCTACGACCCCTTAGGACACACTAAAGCATTCCAATGTGTCGAAAGGGGTCATGAGGAATTTGTAGGGGTCCTAGTACACCTTATCATGAGTTAGGAACCCTAGGAAGTGCCCATGACCCCTTAGGACACACTTGAGCATTCTAATGTGTTGAAAGCGGTCGTGGGGACTTCCTACAAGTTCTAGTATGCCTTATCATGGGTTAGGAACCCTAAGAAGTCCCCATGAACCCTTTGAACACATTAGAATGCTCAAGTGTGTCCTAAGGGGTCCTATGACCCCTTAGGACACACTTGAGCATTCCAATGTGTCAAAATGGGTCATGAGGACTTCCTAGGGGTCCTAGTACACTTTATATCATGTGTTAGGACCCCTAGGAAGTCTCCATGACCCCTTTCGACACATTAGAATGCTCAATTATGTCTAAACAGGTCCTACGACCCCTTAGGACACATTTGACCATTCCAATGTGTTGAAAGGGGTTGTGAGGACTTTCTAGGGGTCCTAGTACACCTTATCACACGTTAAGACCCCTAGGAAGTCCCCATGACCCCTTTCGACACATTAGAACACTCAAGTATGTCCTAAGGGGTCCTATGACCCCTTAGGACACACTTGAGCCTTCCAATGTGTCGAAAGGGGTCATGAGGACTTCCTAGGGGTCCTAGTACACCTTATCATGTGTTAGGACCCCTAGGAAGTCCCCATGACCTCTTTCAACACATTAGAACTTTCAAGTGTGTCCTAAGGCATCCTACAACCCCTTAGGACACATTTGAGCTTTCCAATATGTCAAAATGGGTCATGATGACTTCCTAGTGGTCCTAGTATGCCTTATCACATGTTAGGACCCCTAGGAAGTCCTCATGACCTCTTTCAACACATTAGAAAGCTCAAGTGTGTCCTAAGGGGTCTTACAACACCTTAGGACACACTTGAGCATTCTAATGTGTCAAAAGGGTCATGAGGACTTCCTAGGTGTCCTAGTACTCCTTATCACATGTTAGGACCCCTAGGAAGTCCCCATGATCCCTTTCGACAAATTAGAACCTTCAAGTGTGTCCTAAGGGGTCCTATGACCCCTTACGAAAAACTTGAGCATTCAAATGTGTCAAAAGGGGTTATAAGGACTTCCTAGGGGTCCTAGTATGCCTTATCACACATTAGGACCCCTAGGAAGTCCCATGACCCTATTCATCACATTAGAACCCTCAATTGTGTCCTAAGGGGTCCGACGACCCCTTAGGACACAATTGAGCATTCAAATGTGTCGAAAGGGGTCATGAAGAATTCCTAGGGGTCCTAGTATGCCTTATCACACATTAGGAGCCCTAGGAAGTCCCCATGACCCCTTTCAACACATTAGAATGCTCAAGTGTGTCCTAAGACATCCTACGACCCCTTAGGACACACTTGAGCATTCCAATGTGTTGAAAGGGGTCATGTGTACTTCCTAGGGGTCCTAGTATGCCTTATTACATGTTAGGACCTGTAGGAAGTCCTCATGACCCAATTTGATACATTAGAAACCTCAAGTTTGTCCTAAGGGTTGCTACGACCCTTTCAAACACACTTGAGCATTCCAATGTGTCAAAAGGGGTCATGAGGACTTCCTAGGGTTCCTAGTATGCCTTATTACACAAGAGGCTCCCTAGGAAGTCCTCATGACCCCATACGACACATTAGAACCCTCAAGTGTGTCCTAAGGGGTCCTATGACCCCTTAGGACACACTTGAGCATTCAAATATGTCGAAAGAGGTCTTGACGAGTTCCTAGGGGTCCCAGTATGCCTTATCACATGTGAGGACCCCTAGGAAGTCCCCATGACCCCTTTCGACACATTAAAATGCTCAAGTGTGTCCTAAAAGGTCCTACAACCCCTTAAGACACACTTGTGCATTCAAATGTGTTGAGAGGGGTCATGAGAACTTCCTAGTTGTCCTAGTACATCTTATCACATGTTAGGACACCTAGGAAGTCCTCATGACCCCTTTCGACACATTGGAATGCTCAAGTGTTTCCTAAGGGGTTGTAGGATCCCTCAGGACATACTTGAGGGTTCTAATGTGTCGAATGGGGTCATGAGGACTTTCTAGGTGTCCTAATGGGTGATAAAGCATACTAGGACCCCTAGGAAGTCCTCATGACCACATTCGACACATTAGAAACCTTGAGTGTGTCCTAAGGGGTCCTATGACCCCTTAGGACACACTTGAGCATTGAAATGTGTTAAAAGGGGTCATGAGGACTTCCTAGGGGTCCCAGTACACCTTATCACGTTTTAGGACCCCTAGGAAGTCCCCATGACCCCTTTTGACACATTAGAACCCTCAAGTGTGTCCTAAGGGGTCCTATGCCACCTTAGGACACACTTGAGCATTCAAATGTGTTGAAAGGGGTCCTGAGGACTTCCTAGGGGTCTTAGTACGCCTTATCACGTGTCAGGACCCCTAGGAAGTCCTCCTGACCCCATTCAACACATTACAACCCTCAATTGTGTCCTAAGGGGTCCTACGAGCCCTTAAGACACACTTGAGCATTCAAATGTGTCGAAAGGGGTAATTAGGATGTCCTAAGGATCCTAGTGCGCCTTATCACGCGTTAGGATGCCTAGGAAATCCCCATGACCCCTTTCGACACATTAGAACCCTCAAGTGTGTCCTAAGTGGTCCTACGACCCCTTACGACACACTTGAGCATTCAAATGTTTCGAAAGGGTTCTTGAGGAATTCCTAGGAGTCTTAATACACCTTATCACACATTATGACTCCTAGGATGTCCCCATGACTCCTTTTGACACATTAGAAGGCTCAAGTGTGTCCTATGGGGTCCTACAACCCCTTATGACACACTTGAGCATTCAAATGTGTCGAAAGGAGTCATGAGTGTTAGGAATAAGGTCTCTCAACCTTGGATAATTCCTATTCTTATTATTTGTTTTGTAAATGTATTTTTTGCAAATAATGTAATTAAGTGTGAGTGTACATGTCTAGTTGGCATGTTGATGTGTCACTCCACTTGATGTGTCGGCATCTTGTGCGTAAGGAGATCATGACTGAAATGGTCATGACGGATTCTTATGACATGTAAGAACTATTTAAGGAATGTGCTATGACAGGTGTAAGATTATCTTATGACTTGGGCCTATTTGGGCGCCCAAGAAGAAGTCATTGGTGTGTGTAAGAGAATATGCCAAAAATAGGTTGGTATGATAGATTCTCTTAGTATGATAGATTCTCTTACACTTCTCTTGTGACCATTATTTTTGGTAGATTCTATGACAAGCTGTCATAGTCTATTCTAGGGATGGACGCCTATTCTTGGGATTGCATGTAACAACTATGTACATGTGGCTTTGTGCATGGGTCTTGGTGGTTGTGCCTATTTTTGGGTCCAGAGGAGTCGATATATATGATGCTACTCCTATGGGAGAGATATAACAGAAGTTTAAGTCTTGTTGGCTTTGTCTCTCATCTCCTGAAAGAACTTGCATTGCAAGTGTACTGTAATCTTTGTGTTGAAGATAATACATTGTGTAGGTTTAAGAGTGCTGGGGTTTTTTACCGAAAGGTTTTCCCCAGGGTATATCTTTGTGTCATTCTCTATTTTTCTATATGCATTGTATGTGGTTGCAATATCTTTGTTAAAGTAGTTAACAAATCTGAAATTGTAAGGATTTATAAGAATTTTCATAGTACTCTCCTATAGATATTAGCATAGGAAGCTATTTCCGCACCTGAGTTTCCTTACAATGAGGACATCCTAGGGGTCCTAGTATGCCTTATCATGCATTATAACCCCTAGGAAGTCCCCATGGCCCCTTTCGACACATTAGAACCCTCAAGTGTCTCCTAAGGGGTCCTACAACCCCGTAGGACACACTTGATCATTCCAATGTGTTGAAAGGGGTTATGAGGACTTCCTAGGGGTCCTAGTATGCCTTATCATGCGTTAGGACCCTTAGGAAGTCCCCATGACCTCTTTTGATAAATTAGAATGCTCAAGCATTTCCTAAGAAGTACTAGAACACCTTAGGACACATTTTAGCATTCAAATGTGTCGAAAGGGGTCATCAAGACTTTCTAGGGGTCCTAGTACACCTTATCATGTGTTAGGACCCTTAGAAAGTCCTCATGACCCCATTCGACACATTAAAACACTAAATTATGTCCTAAGGGGTCATATGACTCCATACGACACACTTGAGCATTGCAATATGTTGAAAGGGGTCATGACAACTTCCTAGGGGTTCTAGTATGCCTTATCTCATGTTAGGACCCCTAGGAAGTCCCCATGACCCATTTTGACACATTAGAATGCTCAAGTGTGTCCTAAGAGGTCCTACAACCCCTTAGGACACAATTGAGCATTCCAATGTGTCAAAAGGGGTCATGAGGACTTCCTAGGGGTCCTAGTACACCTTATCACATTCTAGGAGCCCTTGGAAGTCCTCCTGACCCCATTTGACACATTAGAACACTCAAGTGTGTCCTAAAGGGTCCTATGACCCCTTAGGACACACTTGAGCATTCCAATGTGTCGAAAGGAGTCATGAGGACTTCTTAGGGGTCCTAGTATTCCTTATCATGCATTAGGACCCCTAAGAAGTCCTCATGACCCCATTCGACACATTAGAACCCTCAAGTGTGTCCTAAGGGGTGTTACGACCCCTTAGGAAACACTTGAGCATTCAAATGTGTCGAAAGGGGTCTTGAGGAGTTCTTAGGCATCTTAGTATGCCTTATCACATGTGAGGACCCCTAGGAAGTCCCCATGACCCCTTTTGACACACTAGAATACTCAAGTGTGTCCTAAGGTGTCCTACAACCCCTTAAGACACACTTGAGAATTCAAATGTGTTGAAAGGGGTCATGAGGACTTCCTACATGTCTTATTATACCTTATCATGTGTTAAGATCCCTAGGAAGTCCTCATGACCCCTTTCGACACTTTGGAATGCTCAAGTGTTTCCTAAGGGGTCGTAGGACCCCTTAGGATAGATTTGAGAGTTCTAATGTGTTGAATGGGGTCATGAGGACTTCCTAGGGGTCATAACAGGTGATAAGGCATACTAGGACCCCTAGGAAGTCATCATGACCCCATTCGACACATTAGAACCCTCAAGTGTGTCCTAAGGGGTCCTATGACCCCTTAGGACATGCTTGAGCATTCAAATATGTCAAAAGGAGTCATGAGCACTTCCTAGGGGTCTTTGTATGACTTATCACAAGTTAGGACTCCTTGGAAATCCCCATGACCCCTTTCGACACATTAGAACCCTCAAGTGTATCCTAAGATGTCCTACAACATGTTAGGGCACACTTGAGCATTCAAATGTGTCAAAAGGGGTCTTGAGGACTTCTTAGGAGTCCTAGTATGCCTTATCATGTGTTAGTACCGCTAGATAGTCCCCATGACCCCTTTCAACTCCTTAGAATTCTCAAGTGTGTCCTAGGGGGTCCTATAACCCCTTAGGACACACTTGAGCATTCAAATGTGTCGAAAGGGTTCATTAGAACTTTCTAGGGGTCCTAGTAGGTGTTATCACGCATTAGGACCACTAGGAAGTCCCCAATACCCCTTTCATTACATTAGAACCCCTTTTGTCACATTAGAATGCTCAAGTGTGTCCAATGGGGTCCTATGACCCCTTAGGACACACTTGAGCATTCAAATGTGTCGAAATGGGTCATGAAGACTTTCTAGGGGTCCTAGTATGCCTTATCACGCGTTAGGACTCCTAGGAAAGCCCCATGACCCCTTTCGACACATAAGAATGCTCAGGTGTGTCCTAAGGGGACCTATGACCCCTTAGGACATAGTTGAGCATTTGAATGTGTTAAAAGGGGTCATGAAGACTTCCTAAGGGTCCTAGTATGCCTTATCACACATTAGGACCCATAGGAAGTCCCCATGACCCCTTTGGACACATTAGAATGCTCAAGTGTGTCCTAAGGGGTCCTACGACCCCTTAGGACACACTTGAGTGTTTAAATGTGTCAAAAGGGGTCATGGGGACTTCGTATGGGTCCTAGTACACCTTATCACATGTTAGGACCCCTAGGAAGTCCCCATGACCCCTTTCAACACATTGGAATGCTCAAGTGTGTCCTAAGGGGTCCTACGACCCCTTGGGACACACTTGAGCATTCCAATGTGTCGAAAGGGTTCATGAGGACTTCCCAGGGGTCCTAGTATGCCTTATCATGCATTAGGACTCCTAAAAAGTCTCCATGACCCCTTTCGACACATTAGAACCTTGAAGTGCATGCTAAGGTGTCTTATGACCCCTTAGGACACATGTGAGCATTCAAACATGTCAAAAGGGGTCATGAGGACTTCCTAGGGGTCCTAGTATGCCTCATCACATGTTAGGACCCCTAGGAAGTCCCCATGACCCCTTTCAACAAATTAGAACCCTCAAGTGCATCCTAATGTGTCCTACGACCCCTTAGGACACACTCGAGCATTCAAACATATCGAAAGGGGTCATGAGGACTTCCTAGGGGTCCTAGTACACCTTATCACATGTTAGGACCCCTAGGAAGTCCCCATGACCCCTTTTGACATATTAGAACCCTCAAGTGCATCCTAAGGGGTCCTATGACCCCTTAGGACACACTTGAGCATTCAAACATATTGAAAGGGGTCATGCGGACTTCCTAGGGGTCCTAGTATGCCTTATCACATGTTAGGACCCCTAGGAAGTCCCCATGACCCTTTTTGACACATTAGAACCCTCAAGTGCATCCTAAGGGGTCCTATGACCCCTTAGGACACACTTGAGAATGCAAACATGTTGAAAGGGTTCATGAGGACTTCCTAGGGGTCCTAGTATGCCTTATCACATGTTAGGACCACTAGGAAGTCCCTATGACCTGTTTCAACACATTAGAACCCTCAAGTGCATCCTAAGGGGTCCTATGATGCCTTGGGACACACTTGAGCATTCAACCATGTTGAAAGGGGTCATGAGGAGTTCCTGGGGGTCCTAGTATGCCTTATCATGTGTTAGGACCCATAGGAAGTCCCCTTGACCCCTTTCGACACATTAGAACCCTCAAGTGCATCCTAAGGGGTCCTACGACCCCTTAGGACACACTTGAGCATTCAAATATGTCAAAAGGGGTCATGAAGAATTTCTAGGGGTCTTAGTATGCCTTATCATGGGTGAGGACCCCTAGGAAGTCTCCATGACCCCTTTTGACACATTAGAACCCTTAAGTGTGTCCTAAGGGGTCTTACGACCCCTTAGGACACACTTGAGCTTACAAAATTTTTTAAAGGGGTCATGAGGACTTCCTAGGGGTCCTAGTATGCCTTATCAGGTGTTAGGACTCCTAGGAAGTCCCCATGACCCCTTTTGACACATTAGAACCCTCAAGTGCATCCTAAGGGGTCCTACGACCCCTTAGGACACACTTGAGCATACAAACATGTTGAAAGATGTCATCAGGACTTCCTATTGGTCCTAGTACACCTTATTAGGTGTTAGGACCCCTAGGAAGTCCCCATCACGCCTTTCGACACATTAGAACCCTCAAGTGTGTCCTAAGGGGTCCTATGACCCCTTAGGACACATTTGAGCATACAAACATGTTGAAAGGGGTCATGATGACTTTCTAGGAGTCCTATTACACCTTATCACGTGTTACGACCCCTAGGAAGTCCCCATGACCCCTTTCGACACATTAGAACCCTCAAATGCATCCTAAGGTGTGCTACAACCCCTTAGGACACACTTGAGCATAAAAACATGTCGAAAGGGGTCATGAGGACTTCCTAGGGGTCTGAGCATGTCTTATCACATGTTATGACCCCTAGGAAGTCACCATGACCCCTTTCAACACATTAGAACCCTCAAGTGCCTCCTAAGGGGTCCTATGACTCCTTAGGACACACTTGAGCATACAAACATGTTTAAAGGGGTCATGAGGACTTCCTAGGGGTCCTAGTACACCTTATTAGGTGTTAGGACCCCTACGAAGTCCCCATGACCCCTTTCGACACATTAGAACCCTCAAGTGCATCCTAAGGGGTCATACGACCCCTTAGGACACACTTGAGCATTCAAATGTGTCGAAAGGGGTCATGAGGACTTCCTAAGTTTTCTAGTACACCTTATCACATGTTAGAACCCCCAGGAAGTCCTGATGACCCATTTCAACACATTAGAAGGCTCAAGTTTGTCCTAAGGGGTCCTAGGACCCCTTAGGACACACTTGAGCATTCCAATTTGTTGAAAGGGGTCATAAGTACTTCCTAAGGGTATTAGCATGCCTTATCACGTGTTAGGACCCCTAGGAAGTCCCCGTGACCCCTTTTGACACACTAGAATGCTCAAGTGTGTCCAGGACTTCCTAGGGGTCCTAGTATGCCTTATCACATGTTAGGATCCCTAGGAAGTCCTCATGACCCCTTTCGATACATTAGAATGCTCAAGTGTGTACTAAGGGGTCCTACAACCCCTTAGGACACACTTGAGCATTCAAATATGTTGAAAGGGGTCATGAGGACTTCCTATGGGTCCTAGTATGCCTTATCACGCGTTAGGACCCCTAGGAAGTCCCCATGACCCCTTTTGACACATTTGAATGCTCAAGTGTTTCCTAAGGGGTCCTAGGACCCCTTAGGAAACACTTGAGCATTCCAATGTGTTGAAAGGGGTCATGGGGACTTCTTAGGGGTCCTAGTATGCCCTATCATGCATTAGGACCCCTAGGAATTCCCCATGACCCCTTTCGACACATTAGAATGCTCAAGTGTGTCATAAGGCATCCTATGATCCCTTAGGACACACTTGAGCATTGAAATGTGTCTAAAGGGGTCATGAGGACTTCCTATGGGTCCTAGTAAACCTTATCACGCATTAGGACACCTAGGAAGTCCTCTCTCCTCTCTCTCTCATCTCTCTCTTGTCTCTCTCATCTCTTTCTCTCCTCTCTCTCTCTCTCTATCTCTTTCTCTCACTCTCTCTCCTCTCTCTCTCATCTCTCTCTCTAGGTGATAGAGAGAAAGAGAGGAGAGAGAAAGGTGAGTGAGATCTCTCTCTCTCTCATCTCTCTCTCTCTCTAGGTGAGAGAGAGAAAGAGAGGAGAGAGGAGAGAGAAAGGTGAGTGATATATATATATATATATATATATATATATATATATATATATATATATATATATATATGTCTCTCTCTCTCTCTCTCCTATCTCTCTCTCCTCTCTCTCTCACTCTATCTCTTTCTCTCCTCTCTCCTCTCTCTCTCTCTAGGTGAGAGAGAGAAAGAGAGGGGAGAGGAGAGAAAGAGAGGAGAGAGAAAGGTGAGTGAGATCTCTCTCTCTCTCTCTCTCTAGGTGAGAGAGATAGAGAGAGAGAGGAGAGAGGAGAGAAAGAGAGGAGAGAGGAGAGTGAGAGTGAGAAAGAAAAAGAGTAAGATATCAGATATCCGATAATATCGGATATCTGATTCTTTTCACTGGTGTTAAAACAAAACAAGATTCTCTGGGTCCCTCTAGAGAGTCACGTGTTTTGCCTAAATTATGAGATTCGAGTTGCAGTGAGAAGACAAAAAACCACTTTTTGAGGTAATTTTCTCTATTACCAAAGGTATTTCATCTTTTTTTGGGGTGATTTTCTCAATTACCAAAGGTATTTCATCTTTTTTGGGGGATATTTTCTCTATTACCAAAGGTATTTGCATCTACTTTTTGGTCTAACTATGGGGAGTAGTAGTCGTCAAAAGCATAAATGGAAGAGGAGACTCACAAATGAAGATGTTGAAGTGTATAGAGAAATGGATAGGGTTGCCCATCAGAATAAGAGACAAGGAATGTTAAATATGAATGAAGATGTCAGCATAGACCCACCTTTGAATGTGGTTTCAAGTGAAGAACATGAATTTGAAGATGAAAATGTAGGTTTTCAAAATGAGAATTTATGTTTCAAAGATGAAAATGTAGGTTTTGAAAATGAACATGTAGATGTGGCCAATGGAAGTGTGGACATTGCTAATGACAATCCACCAATTGAATATGAAGGAATTGACAATGATAATGGTGTAGAAGAACCAAATCAATGTTACACATCTCCAAATTATATGAGAAATGAAGTCCCTTTGGAGGAAGAAAGATAAACTTCAAAATTGAGACCTTCAAGAAGAACTAAATGGTTACTCGAAATTGATGAGAACATAATGAGCGATTTCGATGGCAAGAGATCAGAAAGAACCGTTTGGTTGTGGGTTTCAAAAATTTTTGATTAATTTTTTAGGCACAAGACATTGGTTGAACAATGTCAAATGTTTGTGCAATTGTTAAAGATGCAGAAGATGAGACGTATACTAGTCAAATTGAAGATTAGTGTGAACAAGAAAAAGGAGCAGAATGCTATTATTGTGAGAAATATTTTTAGTGCTCTCAATTCCATTGGGAAGACTACCAAGAAAAAAGATAAGAGAGCCACTAGGAGGGTTATTACAACCTCTTTGGTAAGTCATCATTTGAGAAGGGCTTGTTTGATGAGACAAACTTGTGTTGACTTGAATCTAAATCGTAAAACTTTGGATAGAGCACTTGCAAGAAGAGAAAGACTTGATGATCCTCTTCAAAATGATACATGGGCTTATGGTGGGAGACTTTCACATTGTGATAAGAAGCTTACCAATGCTGTGAAGGATCAAATTCAACTATTTTGGAAATCTTACTCAAGAGTGTCACCAAATGTGAAGGATATCTTGAAGTTGAGAATTGACATTCGAGACCGCACCCCGCATCCCAAACATTATTTGGAGGTGAGTCAAACAATGTTGTTCAAATTTTTTTGTGAGACACATCCAACATTGCAAATATCACAAAGAGCTTTTGAAGTCCTGAAGCCTTTTTTTTGTGTGCCTCTTAAGATTAGAAATACTTGTTGTTGCAAATATCATGTGGAGTTTTCAATGCACCATGAATTGTTACAATCCATTCATTCTACTTTTCACAGTAGTGAAATGTTGGAGGAGTGTGGTGCAATTGCTCTTCCAAAATCATCAAGAGACTTGCTAGATCATTTTTTATGTCCTAGAGATGGTGGATGTTTCTTTTATAGAAAAGATTGCTTAAATGACAAGTGCTCAGAGTGTGGTGGGCTAGTGAAGTTTGTTGAATGTTTTCATGAGGGCTGCGAACATGATTTTGGAAAGACAATTGTCCACAAAAAGGTATATGAAAATGTTAAATATACATTAAAAAGTGGAGGTGAAGGCTCTAGATGTGAGTTGGTTACTAAAGAATGCAAGATTTTATTTCAGATTTCAAGAAGAATCTTTTTTTACAAGTATGCAAGGCATAGTCACAGCTCTTAGTGGTTGGATCAACAATTCAGGATGTGTAAGGACACTTTCCTGATTGGCACTATTATATCAGTTGTTGAATTTGCAAATAACTATACATTGTAGCCCCAAAATGAGTTGGAAGCTCAATATTACAATTCTATTCAGGTTTTTATTTTTGTGCACATAACATATAGACATTCCCCTGATAGTACAGAAGATGACCAGAAGATAATCAGAGAGTACCATTTTTATATGAGTGATGATAGATTGCACTCATTCAAGTTTGTCCAACATTGCTTTGAGAATTATTTTGAGTGGGTGCGGGAAAATAATGTTGTTATGGATAGACATCTCATTTGGTGAGATAATTGTACAGGTCAATTAAAAAATGCTCGTATGTTTTATTGGTTATGTAGAATGCATGTAGAGAGAGGTGTACCTCATATTTGGAGTTTTATTTAGGCTGATCATGGAAAAGGGGAGCATGATGGAGCAGGTGCATGTGTAAAGAGAGCTCTAGTTAAGGAGCAACTGAGGATTTCAGGTGTAGAACTCATTGATGCTCATTCTATTGTTGATTGGTGTACTTCAACATTGTCACAGGGAGGGACTCTTGATTCAAAAATGCACAGATTCTTTTGGTTGGTTGAGTTGGGCACAATAGGAGATAGGTTGGATTGTCAAACTATGAAAGATTCTTTAAAAATGCATTCATTTCAAAGCTCAGATGCTAGTACATGGACAATTTAGACACGATAGTTGGCTTGTTATTGTTCGAGTTGTCTTCAGTGTGATTGGGATCAGTGTGATTCAAGTGAGTGGGTTGATACATGGGTTCCACATTATCTTATTCCTTTATCTTTCACAGTCTTTGTAATAAATGATGGCATAGATTTTTCACTTGACTACGACCATCTTTCAGATCTTCTACAACCAGGACATGTTTTTGCATTGGTTGCACCAGAAGGGAATGATGAGAGATCAGATTACTAGTTAGCATGTGTTGTACAAGGAAAGTAGAAACTTCCACAACCGATGATAGAAGATGATATGTTCACATATCCAACAGGATCACATGTTGGATATAGTTCTGTAATTTGCATATTTAGATGCCAAAAGGGCACTTCTTATATTCTCTATTAACTTTTCTTCTACCTTTTGAATGTAGGGATTGGAGCAGAAAGGACACTTATTTTTTATATATAGTTGTGTAATTTGCATATTTAGATGTCAAAATTTGTATATAAAACCAACAATTGAATGTAATGTGCATAGTTAGATGCCAAATTTTGTATATAAAAACAACAATCGATTGTAATGTGCATATTTAGATGCCAAATTTTGTATATAAAAACAACAATCGAATGTAATGTGCATATTTAGATGCCAAATTTTTTATATAAAAAATTTGATGCAAAATTGGAAATATAAAAGAGCCCATGAGGTTGATTTGCAAATATTAAAAGCTCACATTTGTATCATCTTAATGCCATGTAAAGTGCAAAAAACATGTTTCCTTACTATGAATGTTGTATCCTTATATAATTTGTATCATCTTAATTTTGTATCCCTACATTTCTATTGTCTTAATTCCATTACATTTGTATTGTCAAATGATGTAATAGTTGGAGTCATTGAGTCAAAATTGGTCAAATGTGTCCAAAGTAAAATGATGATTCCCTGGTGAAGGGATAGTGTTCAAGGATTGCATCTTGGCATTGAATGGAGTACGCCATTAGCTTCGGTTGGGTGGGTAAATGCTAGGCACAACCCCATTTTGACCATTGAGTCAGCAGAACGTTTCAGACCACGCCGGACTAAAGTGTCCCCAAGGTAGACTAAGCATAATTGGGTAGAAAACTTTTGAGGCTCATAAATTGAACCCTGTAAGAGGTATCAGAGATTTGTTAGATGCTACAAGACAGTGTTTCCAAGGCCTACAATAACCTCTCTCCATTCTGGGAGATTCAAATTTGTTTGAATTTGGCACGCGAGTCTCGCTTGATGCCAAAACTTGTAGTGAGGGTCAGTTGAAAGTTGCACCAATGGATTACTTCCAAACTGTTCATCCCAACACCAAATGGACTACGCCATTAGCTCTGCTTGGGTGGGTAAACTCTAGGCACAACCCTATTTTGACCAATGAGTCAGTAGAATGTTCCAGACCACGCCGGACCAAAGTGTCCCTAAGGTGCACTAAGCACGTTTGGGCAGTGAACTTTCGAGCCTCGTAACTCAGACCCCATGAGAGGTATCAGAGATCCATGAGATGCTATATGATGAAATTTCCAAGGCCTAAAATAACCTCTCTCCATTCTGGAAGATTCAAATTTGTTTGAATTTGGCACGCGAGTCTCACTTGATGCCAAAACTTGTAGTGAGGGTTAGTTGAAAGTTGCACCAATGGATTACTTCCAAATCGTTCATCTTGGCACTGAATGGACTTTTCCATTAGCTCTAGTTGGGTGGGTAAACACTAAGAACAACCCCATTTCAACCACTAAGTCAGTAGAACATTCCAGACCACACCGGACCAAAGTGTCCCCAAGGTGCACTAAGCACGATTGGGCAGCGAACTTTCAAGCCTCATAAATCAGACCCCTTGAGAGGTATTAGAGATTCATGAGATGCTATAGGATGAAATTTTTGAAGCCTACAATAACCTCTCTCCATTCTGGGAGATTCAAATTTGTTTGAATTTGGCACGCGAGTCTCGCTCGATGCCAAAACTTGTAGTGAGGGTCAGTTGAAAGTTGCACCAATGGATTACTTCCAAACCATTCATCCTGGCACCAAATGGAATACATCATTAGCTCCGATTGGGTGGATAAATGTTAGAAACAACCCTTTTTTGACCACTGAGTCAGCAGAATGTTCTGGACCACGCCAGACCAAAGTGTCCCCAAGGTGCACTAAGCACGATTGAGCAGCGAAATTTTGAGGCTCGTAACTCAAACCCCATGAGAGGTATCAAAGATCCATGAGATGCTATAGGATGGAATTTCTAAGGCCTACAATAACCTCTCTCTATTCTGGGAGATTCAAATTTGTTTGAATTTTGCACACGAGTCTCGCTCGATGCCAAAACTTGCAATGAGGGTCAGTTGAAAGTTGCACCAACGGATTACTTCCAAACCGTTCATCCTAGCACCAAATGGACTATTCCATAAGCTCCAGTTGGGTGGGTAAATGCTAGGCACAACCCCGTTTCGACCACTGAGTCAGCAAAATGTTCCCAACCACGTCAGACCAAAGTGTCCCCAAGGTGCACTAAGCATGATTGGGCAGTGAAATTTTGAGGCTCGTAACTCGGATCTCGTGAGAGGTATCAAAGATTCATGAGATAATACAAGATGGCATTTTTGAGGCCTATAATAACCTCTCTCCGTTCTGGGAGATTCAAATTTGTTTGAATTTGGCACGCTAGTCTTGTTCGATGCCAAAACTTGCAGTGAGGGTCAATTGAAAGTTGAACTAAGCACGATTGTTCAACAAACTATCAAGCCTCATAACTTGGACCTCATGAGAGGTATCAATGATCCTACGAGACCGTGTTTCTTAGGTGTTCCTAGTGTATTTGCAAGGGTACAGACAGAGTACTGATATTTTGTCCAAAAGACCAATATGTTTTGATATGGCCAAAAGGGTGTTTGATTATTGCCAAAAGGGTGTTTGATTATGTAATTAGGCCAGTTTGAAGTCTTTTAGCCATTGGGAGTAAAAATTAAGTCTACAAACCTTGAAACCACTTTAATAGATATCCTTATATACCTCAAATGATGAATTACATGTGTGAACACACGTAGCACATAAAGCGTACACATAAATTTTATTAAGTCATGAAACATACATGTAGCACATAATTATAAAGCATACAACATGAATTCACTTAAGTCATGCATGTAGCCCATACACATGAATTTAGGTTATGAATATTGTACTTGAATATACATGAATATACTTAAGGCATAAATTATACACAAGAGTACATACACACAAGCATATTTACATACTAACAATGAATAAATGAACACACAATTAACAAATTGGATCAAATATCAAGTTTCATATATATATCAAAATGAACAATAATTCTGTCCTCATGATTATATGTCGACATATCTAGATACAATGTGGCATACGCCATCTCAAAATATGTCATATGACATCTCAAAATAAGAAGTTCAACTACAAATATTTCTAGGACATCCTATTCTACTGGTGGATCATCAAAATGGAGCCTCTTTGAAGTACTCTTCGGCTCTAATGGATCCTGCATTCAAACACAAAAGTGAAACCTCAAGTTAGATTAAAATTCAGAATCATAGTCAACAATAATAAATAAAATTTAAACTAAAATTAAACTCTCATATAGCTCACCTCTATGTCTCCTCCTGTGGGCAAGAGACCTAATATATGTCCTTATAGGTAGCGCAGGAATAGTGCCACCAATGACGATTCCCACCTGTATATGTTTATGAACATGAGATTGATCTATGAGTTATACTATTTAATGTTAAAAACTTGGTAGCAAATATATGTTTACAAAATAATTGAATTAACATTAAAACTTACCTCTGTTAACCTTTCTTCAGGGATTGTTGGCCGAGTCATCAGTGACACAAACCCTTGCCGTTCTGGCTCCCTCAAACTAGGAGTGATCTACAAAAGTCAAACAGATACTTCATATTATCATAACTTGACCATATTATATATACTTGATAGAAAAATGCACACAAATAACTTTAGAAATGTACGTACCATGGGGCTATCACTCTAAATGGATATGCTTGTGACTCTATCATGACGATAGGGTCTCACGACATCGTCACATGCCACTCTTTATCAAATAAACCATGTAAATTAAAAATGAGTACGCACAATTGACAAGTATACATGTATGCATAAACAAACTAAATTACTTAATTACCTTTCCTTTATCAACAGCTGAGACCTGCACCCCCTCACATTGGCCCCCGGTGGCAACTGGTGACACCTGCATCACTATGTAAAAGATGATCATAAAAATTAGAAAACAATGTACATATACTATTATCATAATTTAAAAGGAAACCAATGAGTACATTAAAACATATGTACCATGGAAGAGTCAAGACCAAATGATATGGCCAAAAGCGTGGACCCCTCCACTTGTGCCATCTCCTCATCTGTCATCAACTGAACATAAATGTAACACATAAAAAGACATAAGTGGGAAATTATTATAAGGAAATTCTACTAAAAATACGAACAATAAAATTTAAAAACAATGTATAAAGTGAATGGTTTACCCTTACCGTAATAGTGGGAGTCCATGGTACTGTAGGCTCCTGATGCACATCTCCATGAGCTGCTTCAGTGCCTGTAGTGTGCTGTGTAGAGTCATCCCCATCGAAGCTGAAACTATATGTATCACTATCAGTCAGGGGACCAAGACAAATATTCTTTCATACAACGCAAGTGTGGGCCACACAAACATGTGAGCTCATGGAAGCGCTAGAAGCATCAGGATGAGGAGGCAACAATGTCGTGCTCTGTGTAACTAGCAGATCACTCAACGCATGAGTGGCTCAAATAGTTTGTGAGCCAGCCTCAACAATAATGTCTGGATGCTACATTGTGGGAGGTGGTGAAATCTCGGGAGGGGGGACATATGTGCGGGATTTCACCCATTGTGATGATGGCTTGTCTTGCGGAGCACCTAAACCTACACCCTGGTTCTGTCTCATACTCCAATAATCCACCTTGTGATTGAGCACAAATTCAGCATACAATTTTCTAAGAAAATAAAATGGGACATCCAAATTGTTGTGAGGTGGTCTATCAAAAACCATCCACCAACGGTCCCAAAATTTGTCACGTATTGCACTATTTGTGCACCATTTAATTGACAACTTGGTTTTTTTAGGGTCTACTTTTAGATTGGTTTTAGGATCCACAAAAAGATTAGCTATGTCATGTTTTGTTATATTTAGGTTCATGACTTCATCATAATCAAGCCCATCGTCAAATTGGGCATGCATGGAATCACACCAAAGAAGGGCATCATTATGTTGTTGTGTCAGTTTCTCCATGTTTTCAATTATTGTGTTCAATGTCGTAAACATGGGGCGCAATGTGGGGATATTGGCATATGCGATTTCCAATCCTCTAAGTTCATTTAGATTATCTCCTATTAGATCTTCTAAACAATGAGGGTTTGTGATAGGTACATCTTTTGGAGGTGGGGGATTCTTGGGAGGTGGGTTTGGATTGTTTGCGGGATCATTAGGAGGGTTTTCTGATTCCATGTCTGATAGAAATGAAAAATAAAAATAAAATTACAATGAATTTTAAAAAATAATACAAAAACTCATTGCTACCCTAATTTTTATATAAAAAACTATGTATTTATATTTAAAAATATCAAAAAATAATTAAAATAATAAAAAATACAAGCTAAACTTACCCAGACAATTTGGGAAAAATTGGATAGGGGATATGGGACTGGATATCTGAAAGCCTAGCTGCGTTCAATGTTTTTGCAATGAAAAAATGTTGAACGTGGCTGGTTACAGTGATTTATATTCACTAGAAAATATCAAATATCTGATATTATTGGATATCCGATAATATCGAATATCTGATAATGCCTTCAGGTTTGGCTTTTAGTTTGGCCAGGTGTACTGACACCTAGGCCTACCAAAAAGTCAACAAATCTATTTGTGTGCTTTTGGATGAGTGAAAATAAGGTTTTTTCACGTTGCCACTTTTTGGCATACCATGATCTTGCACATACCCTAGCTCAAGCATTTGTCAAAGAAAACGAGAATATTAAATAGAAGAAATCAGTCTGCATATAGTATGCAGAACAGTTATATCAAATAATACATGATTATGTGTGTAATATCAAAATGGACAAAATGTTGACAAACTTAAAATTAAATTGTGAATAAAAGTACATGAATTTTGCAAGAGCTTCATTTATTGTACATGAAAAAATGTTATTTGTGATTGAAGACAACAACATAAGAAGGATGTAACTGTGTATGTATGGAAAACCAACAAAAAATGAAAGATCTGTATTTAATTTTCATGTCAAAAGAAAGAAGATTCGGTAAGAAGGAGATATTGATTATTTTCACTATATATGTTGAGTAAAGGAGAAAAATAAAATGAAAAGGAAGTTTGTGAAATGTCCATATCTTTGGCTAGTATATCTTTTAGGCACACGACACTAGTAAATTGTAGAAGAGAGGATTAGAAAGCTTGACTGTGTAGCATTTTAATACAAATTTTTGAACGTGTTTGCCAGATATTATATAGTTTAAAATGGTGAGAAACAATTTTTTGATAAAGTTGTTGACAGTAGAAGTAGGAAATCGAAAGGTACTCTGTGATCAGACAACCAACTATATTATTTATAATTCATGATTTCTGTAGTTGCTTTTTTTGTGATGATTCTTGGCTTGTGGATTTTCAGTAGTAGTTGGACTAAATTAACTTACCATGAAATTACCTGTGTTGATTTGTTGTGGATGTGGTTGTCTTTGCTTGTTGTACTTTTGGAGTCTGTTATAGTATATTTGACATAAGAACAAGTGCCACATGTTTTAGCCGATAGGTAGAATTTTTGTATGCGTGCATTTCAATTCTATCTTCTTGCTGGGGTAAATTGTAGCTGTCAGATAAAACATGTGGAACTATTCTTATGTGAAAATGTTTGCTATTTTTTATGGCTGTGTTGGTTGTTGTTGCGAGGTATAAAATGTATTTACTTTTTGTAGTTAATTTGGCATGTTCAAAATTAATGATAGTAAAATAACTATGTATAAGAAACCATAACCTTTGCATAACTTTTCATTCTATTATATCCTTCATGTGGTAATGATTGATTTATGCTTGCATGCTTTTACTTGAATGAGTATTTTTAGTGACCTGCATGTTAACATCATTATAAGTAAATCAGAATTCCATAAATGGGGGGTTGAATAGAAAAGACTTGTTAGTTGCATGTTAAAGCATAGATGAATAAAAAGTGTTACGTACCTTTATTGTTGAGAAGGTGAACTTCTCTAAAGGAATTGAGTTCATATGTTGAACTCAGGGGTGCAGGTGATTCATTTGGTTTCAAAACATGTATGTCAATTTTAACTACAATAAGTACCGTATGAAAATCATGTACATTAATGCCACAAAATTAGTAGTCATAGAAATAGCATAAAAAAAGATATTCATATCTAATATTAGTTGAATGTTGGTTTGATATGTTAATACATGATTACAATTTGTAATGTATAAGTAAATAGAGAAGTTGTATAAGATATGTCTGTAACTATTTCTATTTTGAAAATCCAAAATATTAAATTGAAATATACATATAAATTACAAAAACATTATTAATAATTGTATGATACTACTGTACTTTATACTTGGGTTTGTTCTGCACTTCTTTGACTTTGATATTCTTCCATTGCTGTCAATACATTTAGCATTTCTTATTCCTCTGGTATAGTAATATTGTCATTTCTTACCATCTAGTATTCATGATTTTTTTTAATTTCCTTTATTTGTTTAGAAATTCTCTCTATGTCTTCTTTTGTAGTTGTTAATATGTCCCCAATTACAGTCAGTTTGTGGATATCTCCTTCCTGGTATCTTCATGTTGTGCTGATACTTTCAATATGTAATTGATAGTTTTTCTTCATCATTTCAATATCTATAGTATCTTGACCATTTTCTTCATGCAAATTGCAGACCATGTTTGTAAAGATCTTTTGCATATGTGTAATACTTGTATTGAGTGTGTTGATTATATTTTCTAGTTGGTCAAGTACTTCTGTGCTGATCTTTGCTTTGAAATTGAGTGAAAATATCCACTTTTGTAGTGGTATGTTAGTGGATTTGATAATATTTAGATTCACAGCATGTTGACTGTCCATATCTATTACTTTTTACAATAATATACCTTGTGTGTTATATATTCTTGTCTGTTCTACGAGTAACTAAAATTTTGTGTAGATTACATCTTTGAGTTCAACATATATTTTGTAATAACTGGCAAGGCAGTCAATGAGTGATACACCTCTTGATTTGAGGTCTCCTATCCATTCCCGTGAGAGTTGTGCCATCTGTCTGTTTCCATGCAGTTGTTTGATTATTTTTTGGTTGGAATCAAGTGTTGGATAAAAAATTCCTCCTGTTTGATATGCTAGTTGGGAAGATATAGGAGCAAGCATTCTCTTGATGTAATTAGATGGATGATTGACAGTAGATTTTAGTTTTTTCTTATCATCTTTCAATTGGTTCAATCTATCTCTTACCTCTTGATGTGTGAATTCCCACATATATCAACTGTATGATCATGGAAAGGTGGACCTATGTCAATTTCATTGACATTAAAATCAGCTGCAGTTAAATCTAAAAAGTTGTCTTTTTTGGTTCTACAACGTGTATTATCACATGCCCTGTTTGTTGATATTTTTTAAGGGTAGCTAGTTTTCCCTTTTCCTTCTTTTTCTTTGGACTAGGAGTTTCATAAATGATTTGATAAACTAAATCTTGAGGAGGAATTCCATCCTCTTTCCTTTTTCTTTTCCTTTGTATGGTTTCTTCTAACCATGAAGGAGTGGCAAGAATTTGTGAGGCCGAGGCTAAACTTTCAATATTAAACAATTTTTTGACTATTGTAGGGCTCTGCATATGTAGAGGAGAAATTTGAAATTTTGGTATTTTCGTTTGAGTAGATGTTATAGTAGGTTGAGTAGATTGTGTTGGTTGAGTTGGTGTTTCTTCTTTGAAAGGTTATTGTGTTGCATTATGTTCTGATTACCTACTTTCTTCTTGTTGTTCTGTCTTCTTTGGTTCCTCTTGGTTGTCCATATTGATCAAGGGAAGCGAGCCGTTGCCGTAGGTGCTGGTTATACCTTTGTTTTTGTCCAGTGGTTGATCATCTCCTCCTATGTTTTGTGGAGTGGACTCAATTGTCATGTGCATTGTTGGTAATGGTACTCGAGCTATCGGTGTAGTTTCAGTTTGTGTTGATGGTGGCACTGATGTGCTTGACTTCTTTTTTCCTATTTTCTTCCACTGTACCCTTCTTCTCATTCTCTTAATAATCTATTCCATTCTTTCTTCAAGGTTGTCTAGTTCTAGTTCTTGAAATGTTACAGGCTGCAAAGGTGTGCCTTTTATTTTTGTCAAATAATGGTTGGAAAGAAGATTAGATTGATCATCATTTAATCCTTCAACATCAATTAGAATATTATATATTTGAATCTGTTCAACTGTGAGATGGGACCGTGATCTTTCTCTCACGTCGAAGTCATCTTTGTAATTAGCCCATAAATATTCTAATGAAGGTATGTGATGAAAATTAGGGCCTAGTTGCAGATTCTCTTTTACATAATTGGAGGGCTCAAAATGATGTCTAATGACATTATATAGTTCAAATTTATATTTTTTTTGAGATGATTTGATGATATTCATTGCAGAAGAGCTAGAAGAGAATGTATAAGGTCCTACAGAAATAGGAAAATGAATACCTGCTTTATGCCGTTTGCTGCAGCTGTTGTTGACCTTGATTATCTGTTTGCATAACTCTATCAAAACCATTTTATCATCTGGATATTTTGGCAATTTGAATGGAAAGTTATCAAATGCTCCTATCTTGAAATATGTAAATGTAGGATATTATGTATAGTAACTTCCAAATTGCATTATTATTTGTGTGGTTGCATCTGATAGTCTGCATTTTGGACAACCAAGTATTTCACAAAATAACTTCATTGTGAAAACATCATTGACCCTTCTATAATGTTCATAGATTTTTCTAGTTGTATGGAGGGGTAGAAATCATAGACCTGAATATTTTCATCATAGTGATTAAAAGTAGGTAGCTCGTTCCATATTTGTTGACATGCTAGGGCATACATGAGGAAAGATAACATATGAAAATTGTATGAATGTTTTTTTGAGACAAGCATTTCAGTTAGTTTGTCACTTACTAGTTGTGCCCAATCTATATATGTATTATTTGCACATATAGATTGGGCAAGGAAAAACCATCATTCTTCAAAATTTAGGGCTTCTTCACTTCTTTTGATTTTGTGAAGAAGTACTAAAATGTCTACAATCTCTTTTTTGAGATTGGTTCCGTATAGGGTTTTGGGTAATTTTGAACTGGTTTCTCTTCTGGTTTGGAGCCATGTTGTTGAAATTACAGCTCACCAACGTGACTTTTTTTGTTAAAATTAGATGCTACTAGAGAAAAATTCTAGTCTGAGTATTGTTTCCTTGAAGGTAGTCCAAATAAATTTTATATTGAATCTTTGTCCAAAGTGATGAGAACTTTGTTGTTCTGTTTCTTTATCTATGTGGTAACTGGGTCAAATCTTTGAATGCATTCCATTATGAGTTATGGTGCCTGAATAGCGATAGGAAATCCTGCAACTTGTATTAATCTACTATCAATGAGTCTTTGTGTAATGGGATGAACTAGTTTTGAATTGATTCTTCTATGTAGATAATCTAAATTGTAAAAATGTAACTTTGTATATGTGACATCTTTCCATGCACTATCTATTCCATCGAGATGGTCATAACTATGTATTTTGGTAGTCATTCTTTAAAGGCTAATAGATTGGAATGCAGATTTTTGATAAAGGCTTTTTAATGTTGCAGTGACAGATTTTTTGGCTTTTGTCTGTTTGGGTGGAGTGATTGTTTATGGAATGATATTTCCTATATATTTTTAGTTTAAGATATTTAGTAAATTGAGAGAATGATGTGATAGATAGTGGACACGTAATAGTTATAGGTGATAATTAAATGGTAATAAAAGCAGTTTTGTTTTTTGTATGGATTATTTATTGTTTGCATTAATGAATAAATGAGTAGTGATATTTATCTGACATAATGTGAGAAATATATAAATATGAGTTACATAAATGTGTTTTATTCAATTAGGTGGCATGGTGAGCATCATTAGAGTGAAAAATCCAATTTATGTTGTTGTTGTGTTTGAATACAACTGTTATTTTCTTCTAGATAGGAACACGAAGTATATTTAATATAGTGTGTATTATTAAAGCTAGTGCATGTGATGACGGATGAAATTTTTAATTTTTTTTTTCGATTAGTGTGTTTATCGAACAATTGTCAGAGCATTAACTACTGTCAGATAGGATAGCCGATATAATTGTTAATTGTACTTTTGACCCCACTCAAATTGATCCCTGGAGGACATGTTCATCGAACGGCTCTCGTGATCCTGCAATAAATAAACGTCGATCATAATTATTTAAATCCATTACGCCTACCGTCAATTTTACATTGATGTCATTGAAGCTTAACATCTTTACTAAATGGACCCATCTCACATTGCCTGCTGGATTAGTTAATCCATATTTATATACTTAAATTTTAAACTTTCTGAGACTTACAGAAAATGGAAATAGCTATTTTTGATTGAAAACATTGAAATGCAAGTACACAAATATAAAGAGACTTACATTCTATATATAAAAAAGAAAACGGTAAATAGATGAGTTTTTTGACAATCTGATTTACAAAATAAATATGTAAAGCAGATATATAAACTGGTAGCTATTTTTTTGTGACTTTCAAAAAGTGGTCATACCACAAAGTTTGATTTTGTTTTGTTATAATTGAACATGCAAATTGTAAAACTGTTGTTCACCTTATTTTGTTTCCAAAAGTATATGCTTTAAGGTACCTGAAGAAAAACAGGTTCAAAAACTAATAAAAAACATAGAAAAAAGTATTATGAGATTTTTTGTTTGATAAAAAATACAATTTTGGTGAAAAATTCAAATTAAATTCAAATTTACAATTGGTATATTGAGGCAATCGAAATATTTTATAACTACTTATTATTATATGAAATCAAAAAAATACTTTATGATATTTATGATTAAGATTCAAATATAGGTCATCTATGATTTTATCGAGAAATCGATCAAAATAATTTATACCGTAGGAAATGATAAATTTGATAGTAAATACCTTATTTTATTGACAACTTGCAAAATTCAAAACTATCTTTCATCTTTGTTGACATACAGAACGTCAGTGTTTGGAATAGCTGACTGGTATTCTTAATCCAATTTGATTTGTTGTAGAAGCTTGGTAATTCCAAACTTTCCTTTTTATTTGTACACAAACTCTGACATTGGCACTGTGAATGCACAAGTGGAAATGTTGATGTGGCTTCAATTTGCTTATATTGCTTGATTTCTTTACATAGAATTAGCCATTGTTTTTTGATATCATTTTTGTAAGCTTGTTTGTCAAGTCGCATGGGCCATCGGACAAAAGGAAAAATTCCTACTTTTTTCCTGTCTTCTTCATTCAAAAAACACTTACTATAGTCAAATCCTTTGCCAGGATGAGCCCATTCTAGCAATGAATTTATTCCGACAATCAAATGTTTAGGGAATAGGGAGACCATTACAAAATGAACAGTTTGAATATTTTCTCCAATTTCTAAACCCCAAGCCATTAACATAGCGGCAATATCAGCATTTACCTTCCATCGATGAGTGGCATTGTGAAATTCTTCACCTAATGTGCGTTGAACTTCTTGCACAACAGTGTTAGATTTACAGAGCAATACATTTTTTAAATATATATCGTCTACTCTTCCAAAGAGTGCTATTTGTTGTGTGCTGCTTTGAAAAGTAAATGTAGCTTCCATTGCTAATTGTTGATTTTTCATAAGCATTATTGTGTGCTCCAATGAATTTTGCAAGGAATTGATATTGTTATTGATCCTTTTATAGTTACGTCAGCTATTATTATGTGAATGATTTTGTATAAGATTTTGAAGACTATTAATTAAGGAAATCTTTATTAGATTTTATTCTGAGGTGCTTTAAATGTTATGACTATTGTGATTATATTTGTTGTTCTATATCGATGTCAAGTTATGCTAAATCTGACAAAGTTAAGATTGTATTTATATATATTTTAAGAATTAATAGAGATAAAGAGAATAGTACTAATGTAAAAGAAATTAATAACATAAATATAAATTTACAATATTATTAGAAATATAATATTGAAATGGAAATTATTTTATCGGATATTGATGTAAGATGGTGTAAAATCCTAAAAGGGTTTCGTATGAATTTTGCATTGTTCCGTACTTTCTATGATTAAAAAAATAATATATAAATGAAATGTTTTAGATTGTCGGATTTTGAAGTTACAGTGGACTAAATCCGAAAACGTTAACAATAAAAATATGATGATATAAAAGAAGTTAATAAGAGAAATATAAATTTAAAATATTATTAGAAATATTTACTATACTAAGTTAAATTATATGAAATATAATATTGAATTTGCGGGTATTGATGTAAGATGGTGAGAAATTCGAAAAGGGTTTCGTATGAATTTTGCATTGTTTTTGTACTTTGTATGATTGCAAATATTATATGTACATGGAGTGTTTTCGATTGTCAGATAATGATGTTACAAATGACTAAATCTGAAGATGTTAACTTTTTAAGTTGCCCTTGATTCTATTTGTATTTTGGGATTTCAGGTATCCATGTTAAAGGGTGCAAGTGTGAATGTATGTTTCCTATGATATATTGCCAAGATGTGTGTTTCTACCTTTCTAACAAACTTCGGTCTCAGTGACATGTAATATCATCGAAAAACACATGGCGTAAAGATGTATTATGTCTTTCAGGTAATTATGTTGGATGATGCAAAACCTAAATCGTGTTCCATATGAATTGTGTACTTCTCTCCAAATATCTATGATTGAAAATGTCATTTAGAATTTTTATGTCGTATTGTGTTTGCTATTTTTGAATATCGATGTCGTGTTATGCAATATATATATATATATTAAAAATTATTATTAATATATATTATAAAAAATATACCTATGTTCATTTTATGAATTGATAGTAATAAACAGGATATTACTAATGTAAAAAAAGTTAATAAAAGAAATATTAAGTATGTAGTTAATAGTACATTTCAATGATTTGTTATTAATTGAATGTAATTTATATTAATTTTGTTTGTTTTAGGTTTGAGAGTTATAATGTTAAAGATTAATGAATATTGTGTTTGGGACTATCGGATTTTGATATCCAATTGTACAGAATCCGAAAACATTAACTTTTGTGTCCTCATTTCTTCTATTTGTATTTTGAGATTTTGGGTGTCAATGTTTAACAATGTGAGAGTGGATTTAAGTTTTGTAGGAATTGTAAGGGTTATGTAAAAATCATTTTTAGAGTTGGTATTGAAGATTATGGATATTGAAATAGACTGATACTAAATCCAAATTTATTGTTAGAAACCTAATCATATTTAGATTAAATTGTTATTACTTTGGCGGTTTGTGTCAAGGGGGACCAGTTAGTAAGCAGTGTAAAGTTTGATTGGTTGAAAGAAAGATCTACAACAGGCGTGATGCCTCAAATGGAAAATGACTGACCTTTATTCATTGCAGGATTGCGACAACTGTTAGATTGAACATGTGGACAAGGAAATAGTTTTGGTGGGTCCAGAGATAACTTTTAATGTGATTCGTGGGATTTGTTATGATCTAATGACAGGCGTGAAGCCTTGTTCATAAGTTGTGAAGCTTTTATTCATTGCAGGATCACACTTTGTTGACGCATGTCCTAGATGATATCATTTGTCAATGGGGTCAAAGGCTCGCTGAGAGATAAAAGATTGCTATCTACAGAAAGATCTCATGGTAGGCGTTATTGTTATCTCTATTTGAGAATTAAAGATTTTCATTAGTAATAAAGACATCAGTCAGTTACCTATGCTACTCTAGTCGGTAAAAGAAAGCACTTCAAGCTAGTCGGTTAAATCCTTTACACCGAGCACTAGAGCAGTTCTACCAAGCATCAGTGTACACTGATATTGAGTGACATTAAACATTGAGCAGACTGGACACCGAGCACCAGTGTAAATACCGAGCAGTATATACAGTGTTTATCGAGCATCACAGAAAATGGCATACTAATCAGTAATGACATACTTATCTATGCAAATGGTTACAATAGAATCACAAAATGTTTTACCAAGATCAAGGATCATTTATTATAGATATATTCATTAACTGTGATGAATATCTTTATGTAATTGCTAGATCTAGGTTATTTTTGTACACCATAGATCTTATGGTTTTCTCTAAGATATTGTAACCTAATTTTGTTAAGTGGCAAAAGTAGTATGCTATATAATTGTATTTCATGTCATTTTTTATGAGAAGCTTGACAAGGAAGTTAAGAACAAGCGAAGAAGTTCTTGAAGCATTAGCCAACTTCAAGATATTAGTTATCAGACAGAGCAGAATAGAATTCAAAGATATTTAGATTAAGCAGAATCAGACAAGGCTACCGAGCAGTTCAGAGCAGAGATCTTCACATGAAAAGGTGATATCTATTTAGTATTTCATAGATCTGTATCAGACAAGATAGAGTTGTCAATTTGCAAATAAATCCTGTTATTTTCTAATCATTGTAACAAAGTTTGGTAAAATCTCTTAACAAAGTATACCTAACAGTCTTTTATGTAAATCTCTTAACCAAGTGCACACTCAAGTAGTGTTGTTAAAATCCTATAACTAGGTAGATCTAATCGATCTGAAATGTTACTCCTGATAGGGTAAGATCACCAGAAGTGATCACCACTTGTAGCCCTAACAGGCAAACCTTTTCTATCTGCAGTAGTAAAGAATTTGTGGGTGTCATCCCCACCACAGTTTTTACCTTCTAACAAGGGTTTCTGCATTACCAAAATACTTGTGTTATGTGATAAATATATTGTTGATTTCATGCTATTTAATTTTACAAGTTAATTGAATGAATGATGCATACAATGGATTCAAGTTATATGTGACGTTACTATTGTTAACTATTTAAGGTTTGAGAGTTGAAAGTTTTTGTGGGCACTAATTCACCCCTCCCCTCTCAGTACCCTATCTCTCCATCCCAACAATTGGTATCAGAGCTCAGATCTCTTATTGGATGGTTTAACCACTGAATAGTAAAGATCTAACCATGGAGAGATATAAGCTGGATAAGACAATAGAGAATCAAAAGATTCAAATGCAGATGTTCATAGAGTAGTATAAGCAAGCTAAGGATGACTTGAAAAAGTTACTGGTTCAGAGGAAGAACCTGGCTATTCTAGAGAATGAGATTAGTTACCATGAAGAAGGGATTGATGATATATTTGACAACATTGGATCTAGTTCAGGAAGTATTTTTGATGGATCTGAAAGTGCAATCTCTAATTTGTCTAAAAAGAACCTTCACTTAATTGAACAAGTGAAAGCCCTACAAATTGGTCAAGAATCACAGATTGTAATAATGATAGATGTAATGAACAATGCTAGACAAGCTGAGAAAGGGACGAATCTAGTTGTTGAAGACTGAAGACAGATAACTGAACAACTTCAAGAAAAAGAAACTGAGATACAAAGACTCACCGAGCACCATTTTGAAATATCCAATCAGATGATGATTGTAAATCAGGAAGTCAACTGAGTAAATGGTGAATTGTCAAGAAAAATTGAAGATATTGGAATACTTAGGGAAGAGAATGAGAAAATGAGAAATGAAGTAAAGATACAAAAACAACACAATGAAATGATGAAATTGGCTGAAGACAGTTCCAAAAAGATTGATGATTTTTTGACTAATCAAAGAAGATTTGGAAGTAAAGCTAGATTAGGATACACCGACGAAGGAGAATCATCCAAACAAGCTGAAAAAGTGAACAACAATCAAAATCAAAGACCTAAGATGTTGTCATGCTATCACTGTGGCAAACTGGGACATACCTCAAATGTTTGCAGAAGCAAAGCACAAGGTAAACACCAAGTCACTCCTAAGTTTAATGGTTACTATTATTACTGTGGAAAATTTGGTCATCAAGCTTATGAGTGTAGAGAAAAACTGAATAAGAATGCTAACAATCCTACAATGGAGAAACTCTGTTATACTTGAAACAAACATAGACACACTGCACAAGAGTGTAAAGCTAAGATGAAGCAAGAATGTACACCAAAATAGAAGAGCAAACCCAAACCTTATCAACCGAAGAGACACGGTAATTCTTTTGTTTGGGATTACAACACATGGGTTAACTATATAGCATGTGGCAGATATGGACACATTGCAACAAACTGTATGAGGAAAAGATGGGTTGGACAATCACGAAGCTGGAAAAACACTGGAATGACATGCTTACATTGTCATAAGGTCAATCATCTAAGAAAGGACTGCAGAGACTGAGCACCAGAAGGACATGTATTTGAGAGTGGAAATACTATTGTAGATATCATGAGAATCAGAAACACTATGTGGAAAAAGGCATCAAATGAAAATGCTGAGTCAATAAATGTTGTCGATGAAACCTCATCCACTAGATTGGGTGACATCGGTACTTCCACCTAAGGTGAAATAGGTATGTATGGAATTGACATTTCAAAATGATCTTACTTTACATATAGTTCCTTATATATGATAAGCACATACCAAATCTGCATGAATAAAGATGCATTATGGTTTATATGTTATGAGCTAACAAAGTCACATAATCGGTATATGTAAGACCGAGCATTGAGCTGCCTGTCGGTAAAATTTATTCAAGGTTAACTGAGTATCAATATCAACCAAGTGAGAAATCATGTGTTAACTAAGCTATTGGAAGTTTGTGGTATTCGCCAAGTTGACAGTTGTCACAAACTGGAAAGTAGGTCTAGAATTAATGACAAAAAGTTTAAAGTGGGAAAATAGAAAATGCTATAAATACATGGAGGACTTAGCTCATTTTCACACAGTGATTTCAAAGAGCAATTATTTCACAGAGCGAGTTTGAGAAAATAATTTTCAAGATTATCCAAAGAAATTGCAGATCAAACCAAGCACACTCTTTGTAAATTCTGAGTAAGTTGAAACCCCTACCGAGCACATTCATCACTTTTTGACAAAAACCTAGTTTGTTAAAATTGCATCTACTGTAAGCAGTTCTAAGATTGTGGAAGAGGAAGTGAACCTCATTGTTTCAGCTAACTATGATGAACCTAAATATAAGTTACACTCGAAAGTCGCATAAAAAATAGATTTAGCGGGCACTTTCTCAAGCATCCCACCTAGGATTTTGCTAGTCGAGGATGTAGGATCCTACATTCACTGTAAGATAGGTGAAATAGGATATTTTGATATGTATGTTGCATACCAGGGACTCTGTAGTGATGATGGGAAACCTAAACCAAAGTACAAATAGGTTGAAAAGATTAGACTCACTCATGCCTTTAATTTTTTGAGAAATTTCAAAATTGAATGGATTAGGGTTGTACTCAGTCGCTATCATGAGGGTACATTTTGGCTAGATAAACTGATTAAAGTAACTAAGAGAATGATTCATAGAGTTATAGGTTACCCTACAACTGATAAGGCCAAAGCTTTCCGTAGTGTCTCCCGAGTTGAAATTAAGAATAATACTAGTGCAACATGGGACCATCATGCACTGAAGATTGCTTCAATTGAGGATTCGTAAGTTAAATTTGCAGCTCATGTAATTGGTTATAAGTTCTATTAGTCAAGTAGACTGAACAATGTTCCTTGTAGTGCTTTGGACATGGCATTTAAGATGATAAAGAAAGGACACTAGTTGGATCTTGCCAAGTTACTGTTGAAGCAGTTAGATGAGAACATGAAAACAATCAGGTCGGCAAAGTCTAACACCTATAAGTTCAGATCACTATTGGTGTGTATGTTTTTCTATCTTCAGAAATTCTTTCCTTCTGTCGGTCACATAGATTGGCCTATCGACAAACCAATTGCTAGTCAAATTACTGATATAATGACAAGTCTGGGAGACAATTTAAACAAAGTTGTAGATGATTACTTTGAGCAATTTAAGATTAAGGTGAATCTTAGAAGCAGAATTCCAAGCTCACTAGTTGAGAAATATGAAATGGATATTTGTTTTCTAGTAGACACCGACCACACTTTAATCAAAGCTATTGAGCCGAGAACAAAATGGCTAGCCCCCATGGGATATGAAATGGATATTGATTTTTCTTTGAAATCACTCAAGGCTTTACTAGCTACACCCAAGGACATAAAGGCCGAAATGTTTGGAACCTATGAAGAGGCAAAAACAAGAATAAAAATAGGTATTATCATTGGCAAAATGACTAGAAAATCCAGGAAGATGATGAAGACACTAACTGAATAGTTTGGAGATGAATCTGACTCATCTGACGAGTCACCAGTTGAACCTGCAACTGAAGGTCAGTTATTGTTGACTGACAAAGCACATGATAGTGAGGAAACCAATTCTGAAAAAGAAAAAGATTCAATACCTATTTCTCCCACTCCAACTCCAAAGAAGAGGCAGTTGCTAGTGCAGTCTAGAGCACAAACAAGGTTAGCAACCACAGCCTCACCACCTTTGAAAAAGGAAATTGTGAAGGGAACAAAACCAAAGGCAACTACACCGACCAAGACATATGCAAAAAGAGGAACCGAGGTCATAGCTGGGGCATCAAGGAAAAGAAGAAGATTGATTAGAGGAAGAGAAGACCTTGAAGATGAAGAAAATGACAATAATTAGTTCAAGGTTGTCAGCAATAAGAACAGAACAATAGATGAAGTTGTTGTAGATATAATTGAAAATGGAGAACTCACAAATCCAAAACTTAGTTAGTTTGACAACATGTCTAACGAGGATCAAAACAAAATTGAGGAGGCAGTCATTCAGACGATGATAAGCTTTAAACAAGTTCCATTGGAGTTTGCAAAACTACTACCCAAGTGATGCAGTCAAGGATGGTGGATCCAATTAAGGACAGTCCAAACCTTGCAACCAATAATCAACACAGTGGAATACTCAACAACACAACAACAAAATAATTGTTTAACTATAATTTTCATTAACATTCCTGGCTATAAGGCCTTCCGAATTAGGACCAATTACAATAAAAAACAATTCTACAAGATCCAAAAAGATCCAATACAACACTAACTAGTTCAGTTCTAAAAATAATTAGCAACTGATGGAAACCCTAAAGCAAATCTAAACTTGAGCTCGCAAGCCTCCAAGAAATCTCCTTGTCTCCAAGTGTGCAAACCACTAGCTCTACAACTACAAACTATCATATAACAATCTGATCTACAAGATCATGCAAGATCTTTTCCACAACTTCACCAACTCCATCTTTCAGAACCTTAGATCTGATTCGCTAAGCCTTCCAAGTCATGAACTTCCACTCTTCTCATGATCGTCTAAACATCTAGCCAAACATAATATAAATACTAATCATCAGCCACAAGTTAGTTGGATGAAATCATTAACTCCCCCCAACAATTATTAAATTCAATACAAGTCGGCATCAAAATAGCCTTATAAACATTTAATTCAACATGTCAACTTGTAACAACAACTACCAACAATAAATGCACCAAGTCATCCCAAAAAATCACATAGAACTCTAGTCGGTAAACCAGAACCACCGAGTAACAGTGAAATAACCGAGCATGTCAGGCATCACCGAGCACTAGTGTCGACCAGCACCGTAGGCATCATCGAGTAACACTTTCACCGAGCACCAAAGATTACTGAGTTCCTTCAGCGACCAAGCTTCCTTCAATGACCGAGACCGTCAATTAAGGCTACAACTGAGTAACACCGGCCAAACAATACACCTCCCATGTAGATTTACCGAGTACCCTAGAATGCCCCTACATCACCAAGGCATTAGATGAAAGAATAAATTAGAAGTGGTCCTATGCTTTGGACACCGAGAAGAAAATGAGGGAACAAGCCCTAGTTTAAGCAACACCAAATTTATCTCTTGATGAAATTAAGGATTATATGGACACTTAATCTAGGAGATTCACAGTAAAAGGTTGGGCTTTGCAAGTATTAGATGAAAATATGGCAGATATTGATGAGTCTAGCCAACTCATCTGGACATCAATCATTGCAGCAAAAGAGCAAGTTGAGAAAAATGCATTTGTAAATTTTTCTAAGAAGAGACAGAGGTCAAAAGGAAAAGGTATCTACATAGATGATGCTGATTTGGAAAAGAAGACTAGAGAAATAGATGTATCATTTACCGAGGTGATTGATACAACACTTGTCAATGAAGTCATAAATATTCCATAGGATGCACCAGATCAGGTTGAGATCCAGATTATAGATAATAACACATTATATGTACTCATTAAGAACATTACAAATGGTGATCCTGATGATAGAGATGAAGATGAAGATGTGAACATTACACCAGATAATACACAAGATGAAGGTCAAGTTACCAAGTTTGTATTCACATCATTATCGGGAGAGCTTCCTATTCATGTGGAAGTAGTTGAAATTTTATCACGGGAATAACCCAAAGGCTCAGACCCTAAGCAACCGAAGGATACAATAGGGGAATAGGAAGCAGAGATACCAACTGACACAAAAAATCCTAAAGATAAAGAGGCAAAAAAGACAAAAACAAAGGATCAAGAGAATCCTAATGTAATCGAGGCCACTCCACAAGACACTACATCAGAGGCTCTGACTCAGCTTATCGACACAAAGGTCACCAAGGAGCAGAAGAAGGTAGAAATAGTGTCAGCTGGGCAGGTTACACAAAGTTATGAGGTAAAGGATATTGTACCATTTATAAAGAGCTCACCTCAAGAACCTGAGAAGAAGAAGAAGAAAAAGAAGCAAGGAAAAGGGTTGGTCACCTTAGAAGAAGTTATTATTATACCAAAGTGTGACCTAAGGACCCTAAGCCTTGAGGAATTGAGAAAACATGGGAAGATGTGTACAAGGAAGGCAACACAAGAAAAACTGAGACAAGAGTGCAAGAGCAAGGAAATACTTAAAAATGTAAGAGATATCTTACAACAGGTCATACCCAAGGTACATATAAATGAAGATACTCCAATAATGGACCAACTTGCTACACTTGTGGAAGAAATAAATGCCCCAGATATAGAAGCCAACAAGAGAATAGAAGAAAGGACAGAATCAAAGATACAAAATAAACTTGCAAAAAATATCAGCCAAGAAGTGGAAATTGATAAGGTAAAGTTATCTGAGGTAATAACTGACATTCAATCTATTACTTAGTTAATTAGTCAACTTTTGATAAAGCTATGCACTATGGACACTTTCACTACTGAGGTCAGTCAAAAGATTAAACAACTTGATAAAGAAATCCAAGCCAGTGCATAGGAATCCATAACCAAGCCTCAAGCATTTGCCAAGCATATCTTGAAAGTTCAAGAACTTCATTGGTTAAGAGAAGATCTCCAAAAGCAAGAAGAAATAATCAGTGATCAAGTCACAAAATTTCAAACCGAGTTGCTTCCATATTTGAAAATCTTTGAGAAGCATATTGTTAAGGCACAAATGCTTGTTGCAACACCAGAAATCTCTGTGTTGGACAACATCTTTGACATGCATGAACAAGTCGGTCTTGAGCACATTGCTCTCACCAACTTGAAAGAGGAATGGGAAAACCTCTTGGAGTCATTGAAGAAAACCCATAAGCACATTTTTGATAATCTATGAGTATACATTTTTGTATTTGGAATTAATCTCAAAAAGGGGGATAACAATGTATATGCTAAATATGCCAAATATGTAAATAAATGCTAAGTATACTACACATTACCTGGAGCATGCACTGAGGGGGAGTATAGAAATTTTTGTTGATAAGTATTTATGTATATATGGCAGAGCTATAAGGTCTATATACATTTAAGGTTTTGATACTAATGCCAAAGGGGGAGATTGTTATCTCTATTTGAGCATTAAATATTTTCATTAGTTCAAAGACATCAGTCAGTTACCTATGCTACTCTAGTCGGTAAAAGCCAACACTTCAAGCTAGTCAGTTAAATCCTTTACACCGAGCACCAGAGTAGTTTTATCGAGCATCAGTGTATACCAATACCGAGTGATAGTAAACACTAAGCAGACTGGACACCGAGCACTAGTGTAACTACCAAGTAGTATATACAGTGTTTACCGAGAATCACAGAAAATGTCATAGTAATCAATTTTGGCACACTTATCTATGGAAGCGATTACAATAGAATAAAAAAATGTCTTACCAAGACTGAGGATCATTTATTATAGATATATTCATTAACTGCGATGAAGATCTTTATGTAATTGCTAGATCTAGGTTATTTTTGTACACTATAGATCTTAGGGTTTTCTCTAAGACATTGTAACCTAATTTTGTTAAGCGACAAAAGTAGTATGCTATATAATTGTATTTCATGTCATTTTTTCTAAGAATCTTGATAAGGAAGTTAAGAACAAGCGAAGAAGTTCTTGAAGCATTAGCCAGCTTCAAGATATCAGTTATCAGACAAAGCGGAACAAAATTCAGAGATATTTAGATTAAGAAAAATGAGACAAGGCTATCGAGCAGTTAAGAGCAGAGATATTCACATGAAAAGGTGATATCTATTCAATATTTCATAGATCTGTATCATACAAGATAGATTTGTCAATTTGCAGATACATCCTATTATTTTCTAATCATTGTAACAGAGTTTGGTAAAATATCTTAACATAGTAGACTTAACAGTCTTTTATGTAAATCTCTTAACTGAGTGCACACTCAAGTAGTGTTGTTAAAATCCTATAGCTAGGTAGATCTAATCGATCTGAAATGTTACTCCTAATAGGGTAAGATCACCATAAGTGATCACCACTTGTAGCCCTAATAGGAAAACCTTTTCTATCTGCAGTAGTAAATAATTTGTGGGTGTCATCCCCACTGTAGTTTTTACCTTCTAACAAGGGTTTCTACGTTACTAAAATACTTGTGTTATGTGATAGATATATTGTTGATTTCATGCTATTTACTTTTACAAGTTAACTAAATGAATGATACATACACCGGATTCAAGTTATATGTGAAGTTACTACTGTTAACTGTTTAAGGTTTGAGAGTTGAAAGTTTTTGTGGGCATTGATTCACCCCTCCCCTCTCAGTACCCTATCTCTCCATCCCAACAGTTATTCCTTGAAGAAGAGATAGAGGAGTTTTAACCATCGTGGGATAATGAGTGGTTGACGCGTGTTCTAATTTGTAAGTGGGTCTGTGGATATATAAATCAATAAAGGACCGATAGATGTAAGAGAACATCGACGATAGGCATGAAGCCTTAAAGGAAAAGTGATCGTAGGTTAGTGATCATGGGATCGTGACTTGTCAACACATGTCCTATTTGACACACGTTCACCTAGGGTAAGAAATTTATCTTCACTGGTCAATTTTGTGATAGTTGTTTGATGTGCTGGGAAGGTGAAGATTGATGGCTCCATTTTAAAATTTTGGAACCAGAGCTATGAAGTGTTTTGTGAATGTTGTAGGTGGCAGTTTTTCATGATGAATGGTTTAATTGTGTATTGTGTGAAGTAAATATAGAATTCTGCAAAGGTACAAGGAAAGAAATGATCATTTCAATCGGCACATTGTGTCAAGAGCTCTTAGATGAAAGGCAATTCTTTTTGCATTTCAGATTGTAACCATTTTCGAAAGGTGGTAGGTGAATTTTGCTATATTATTTGAGTTGTTTATATTTGTGACTGTGGTGGTGCTGAATTGAAATTTTAAGGGATTAAAGTGTTGGTTGTCTCATTATTCTATGTAAAGTTATTTGTTCAAAACCCTAGTTGTTTAAAATGGCACCACGTAGGGAGTTTAAGGGGGAAATTGACTATCAAAAGAGGTCCGTTTGTGATGATTTGTTACAGTTGTTGCCTCCATCCACATATGATGCTTAAAAAATGAAGGAAATAATTTTGAAGAACCCTAGGGTGTAGATAGGTGAGGGATTATATGATAAGGGCATGTGGACAAGGGATCCCAAAGTTGGTAGACTGGTTTGACCCTTTTCAAGACTGCATATTCACAGAGAAATGTGTATACACTGAATAATAAGATATGGAAATATGATGTTGGTAAATTGGTTGTACCTGATGTTTTCATGGATATAGATATCCTCTTGCAAGTAGCAAAGTGATATGATCCAGTGGCAAGAGTGGTTAGAAATGTAGATGGGTGTGTTTTGATAAGTGTAACTGTAGATGAGATAAGAGATGTATTCTCATTGAATGATCCTTCTGTACTTCTAGAGGAGATAGACTTCAATAATTTTAGAAAGGTCTATGATGCTCAAAGGGATTATTTTAGGATAGGACCTTTGAGGGAATTTTTTGATAAGGTTGGTAGTTTGTGTTTGGCTGGTCTGAGTACCCCCAAACCAATTAGATTAGATCTTTTCAGTTTAAGAGCACGGGCCATGTATAAATCACTGGCTTACATATTTGGTGAGGATATAGAAACACATATGCTGATTCATTATATGTTTATGATGGTTCACATATTGTATCCACATCTTGCAGCTTTTTTTTATTTTGCCCCATATGTTGCTGATTTGATTCATCAAGGTTTGGTTGGGATTCAAAATATGAAAGTTCATAGGCCATTTGGGTGTTACTCCATGCTGATGCACATGTTTTTATACAAGGGTGTGGACTATTTCAGTTAGACCGTGGAGATTGTACAGAAGAGAGATGGTGAGTTGTTTCCTATTTAGATATGGAGCACTGAATTATCATGGGACCGTGTTGATGCCAGTTTTGTCATCTTTGATAGGAATTTTGCCTCTAGGCTTAGAGCATTAATATTCTTTGAGAACCCTAGGATTCTTAAGGGGTTATTAACATTAATTAGACCAAAGCAGTATACAAAAGACATTACCATAGTGCACAATTGGGGTGATATCATAATGTATCCAGTGTCTACAGTCTTTAGAGTATATGGATTCAAAGGAACACCTTATGTGTTGCCATATCAAGTCCCCTTCAAGGTGGGGTTAGCAGAAATTTTGAGACAGCTTGGTGGGTTACAAGAGGTAACTCTAACAAGGAGGAATAGGGGAACTCTTTTTCCCACTATAACCATTGTCCATCATTTTGTGATCATGAAGGGTGGGTGGGTACATTTGAATAAGGTCTTGCAGTCTTATATGCTAGCTAGTATTGTTCCTAGATGTGCAGACAATGAGGGATTTATTAATGGAATGTTAAAAGAGAGAACTAGGTGTGTCTCCATGGAACATTAGTTCAATTTTACTGAAGACATAATAAGAAATGAGTTTAAATTGCAGGAACAGGAAATAAATAAATAAAAATGGCTCACCTATAAAAATACCTTGGACTTTGTCCAAATTTTTAATAAAATTTATGACCCATTGAAGGCTTTCCAGCCTTGGGTAAGGAAAATTGAAGCTTTGATGGAGCATTTTGAGGGGATTATGTAGGCCTTGAATGAGAAGAAATATTCTTTGATCCAGTCTAATCCAGCAAAGGCGGAGAGAATTTTGAGTCATTCAACCTTTTCCAAGCTTGTTCCCCAGGGGATTTACATAATACAATAGAGGCCAGGATATAATGTAGTATTTCCTGTGCAACAAAAAAGTAGGGATGCACTGACTACTTGCAAAGGGAAGAGACTCATGGATGATACTGCTGATGTGTAGGCCTCTCCAAAGAGGCAAAGATAAGAAGATGTGTGTCAGGGTAGAGGAGATGTGTATTCTCCATCTCCATCCCCATTACACTTAGATGAGCAGGGATTTGCTGAGTAACTAATGCAAATAAGTAGTGAGGGACATTTTTTTGTGACCAATGAAGAGATCCAAGAAGGGATGCCAGAGGCACCCAAAAAAAAGTAGAGATTTTTAGGAATGAATGTTGAATATATCCTATGGGGGAGTATTTGTAGTCATTCTGTAGCAGTTGTTGTTGCATTCATGACTGTGATTGTCATTGATGTCAACACAATAATCTACTGAAGATTAACAAAGAAGTAGACAGTGTTTGAGTTAGCACATGTGGGATATTGAAGATAAAGCTATGTGGAGTTGAGGAATTAATTTATGATGTTTCATATGATCATGGTTAAGAGAACATATGAAAAATCATCTATTCATGACAGTTATGTGTAATTCAGTGGAAGCAGTATTCAGGCAATGTTCATGAGTAGCGGTTTGTGAAAATTGGATGATATATCCTAATTAGGATAGAATCTAAGCATGTAAATTTGTACATATGATGAAGACATGATGATTGTGACATGGACATGACAACAAGGTCAAAGGTGGCACAAGTGAAGAGTTATCTTAATTGGAAGTTGACAATTTTATGTAATTGTGGAATTTTGTGTAACGTGTAGAAGATTTTATTTTGTACTTTGTATGCTGACTCATTTATAATTATTTGAGTGTGGTATAAAGAAAGGATTAATTTCCTTATTTTAATGTGTAATTGTAATGTAAGATTGTGTGAAAGTGAATTGCGGAATTGTGTAATACTTGTTGTAAGAGGATATGCGAAGTATAGCGATCTAGTATTGAGATTTGATGAAGTAGTTGGTGTGGTTTGGCACAGTCAAAGGAGAAGTGATAAGTTGTTGAGATCAGTAATATTTTGGTATTATTCTATTGACTAATATAGAGATCATTTGGATAGTGAGTTTAGTGATCTTGCCCTTGAAGTTGTTTGGATAGTGGGTCCTTCTGTCTTCCATAACTCCTAACAGGGTTAGAATATTTTAGTAGGGATTCAAAGTCTCCTAATAGGGACTGATATGTACTAAATGTATTTCATAAGACTCCTAACAGATTCCATCCTCTCACAAGGAACTTTCGTATTAGTGCATCTTTTTTGGGCATCATTACCACCGGGGTTTACTCTTTGATCAAGAGGTTGCCTAGTCAACATATCTTGTGTTATTGTGTATTTATATCTTTCTATGGTTGTTAATCACATTGCTTACATAGTTAAAATTTGTTAAAGGTGATAAAATTTGTATTTATCTAATAACTGATTCACCCCCCCCCCCTCTCAGTTATCTTGGTGGACTTTACTTTCTAACAATTGGTATCAGAGAAACAGGTCCTTGAAGGAAAAGTTTAAAAACTTGAGGAGATCCGTGGTGATTCATTTCAGGAAAGAAATCCCTAAGTTTGATGGAGTGAACTTTGACAGTTGGAAAGAAAAGATGAAGACACATTTACTTTGTTTAGGACAAGGATATTGGTTAATCACAAAGAACAAGAAGACTACCATTGATGAAGACAAAATTGAAGAATGTACTAATGAGGAGAGAGATCTATTCATGTGTAACATACTTGTTATAGAAGCACTTTTGTCAGCCCTTCCAAAAAATGACTACAATTAGGTAAAATATCTAAAAACATCTCATGAAATTTGGTTAGCTTTACAATCTACTTTTGAAGGTGATGAACATGCAAAGAAAGTCAAATTACATAATTGGATATGTGTATTTGAAGATATAATAATGATGGAAGATGAATATGTTAGAAGCTATATTGGTAGAATGTCATAAATTATTGCAGGTATAAATCATGTGAAGGAATCAAGATAGAGAATGAAGTGATATGGAAAATTCTAAGGACATTGACTCTTGCATTTAAGTAGACAACATAGATGATTGAGCAAGTTATACCTTATACTGAGAATTTCACCAGAGAAACTCTTCTTGGAAGATTAGAAGCAACAGAGATGAACTTGAGACAATCAGGAGATCTACCTAGAATGGAGACAACATTCAATGCACTTAGTGTTTGCCCTACTTTGTCAAGAAGCATCAATGTGAGTGGAGATTATGCTAGTAGCAGCAGATCCAGAAATGAAGAAGACAGGAAGATTGAAGAAGGAATTGCCTTGCTTGTGAAAAGAGAACCAAACGGTAAGAAAATTTTTAAATCTTGGACTTGTCAAGAATATGGTCATTTTGCATCTAAATGTCCTAAGAGAGTAAAGAAGTATAGAAAGAAGTTTAAACCTAGAAGATATAAAGAATTCTATTATGCTAATGATGAAGAATTTGAAGCTAGTATGGAGAAATATCTAAGTGAAAGTGATAATGAGAATGATGACATAGGATTTGTAGCAATAAAAGAAGAAAATCCTGAAACAAAAGTTAAGGAAGAAAAAGATTTAGTTTCTCAAGTAGAAAAGAAATCTAATTGGATTATAGATAGTGGTTGTTCACACCATATGACTGGAGACATGAAGAAATTCATAAAGTTTAACAATTATGATGGAGGAATTGTTAGAGTTGGAAACAATGCACCTTGTTTGATAAAAGGTATAGGATCTATTACTCTTGATGGAAAGACTAATACAGACGATGTTTACTTTGTGGATGGATTCAAACATAATCTTTTGAGTGTTGGACATCTAGTTGATAAGGGATATCAAGTTTGGTTTACTAAGAAAACTTGTGTAATCAAAGATAAGAATGGTAATTTTATTGGTACTGGATCAAGAACCAGAGGTAATGTATTTCAGCTGAAACCTATTGAGATGACATGCTTGATTACTAAGATTGATGACAGTTGGTTATGGCATAGAAGATTTTGTCATATAAACTTTGATAATATTGTGAAAGTAAGTACTACACTTGTAGTAAGAGATTTGCCTAAGATTATGAAACCTACTAACATGATTTGCAAGGAATGTGTGATGGCTAAGCATAAGAGAAGCTAATTTCCCAGCAAGAAGTTTCTAATATCAGAGAAGTTGGAAATTGTTCATACAAATTTGAGCGGTCCCAAAAGGACTAGAGGATTCTATGAAGAAAGGTATTTTATGATTCTTGTTGATGATTTTACAAGAATGATGTGGATTGCATTTCTTAAAGAAAAGTCTGAAGCATTTGATAAGTTTAGAGTAATTAAGAACAAAATTGAGAATGAATCTGGAATGAAGATTAAATGTTTGAGATCAGATAGAGGTGGAGAATTTACTTCAAAATAATTTAACACTTTTTGTGAAGTGAATGGTATTAGGAGACAGTTTTCAGCCCCTAGAACACCTAAACAAAATGGTATTGTAGAAAGAAGAAACAGGTCAGTAACTAAAGCAGGAAGAGCCATGTTATTTGAAAATTATTTGGCGAAGATATTCTAGAGAGAAGTAGTGAACACAATAGTATATACAATGAATAGAGTAAAAATTAGAGCAGACACAGACAACACACCTTATGAACTATGGTTTGGACATGCACCATTAGTTAAGTATTTTAGAATTTTTGTAAGTAAATGTTATATTAAGAGAGATGATGACATTGGAAAGTTTGATCCTAGAAGTGGTGAAGGTATATTTCTTGGTTATTCATTGAAGAGAAAAGCTTATAGATTTTATAATAAGAGAACTAAAACTATTGTTGAGAGCACAAATGTTAAAGTTGATGAAAAGTTCAAAATTCAGGAAATAATGCTTGATTATGAATCAGATGAAGGAACTCATCCTAGAACTAATCCAGAGAATGTTGAATTATTCTATGAAACTGACAGTGATTTGCATAATGAAGGCTACATTGAAGAAATCATAAAAGAACCTCTAGCTAAAGCAAGAACTAAGATAGTGACACATAACATGAACCTATCAACAAATCATCCCATTGAGAAGCTTATTGGAAGCATAAATAGAGGAGTTCTAACATGAAATAAGGTATAAGAACAATTGTGTTTAATTTCTCAAATTGAACCTAAATCTACTAGTGAAGCCTGTGAAGATGAACATTGGATTAAAGCTATGAAGCAAGAACTAGATCAAATTGAAAAGAACAAGACTTGGGAATTGGTCCCTAGACCTAAAGATAACAATGTTATAGGAACTAAATGGGTATTCAGGAACAAGATGAATGAACAAGGAGAATTTTTAAGGAATAAAGAAAGATTGGTATGTAAAGGATACTCACAACAAGAAGGAATTGACTATGAAGAAAATTTTGCACCTGTAGCAAGAATTGAAGCAGTAAGAATGTTTTTGGCTTATGTAGCCTATAAGAAATTTAAAGTGTATCAGATGGATGTGAAGTCAACATTTTTGAATGGAGAGTTAGAAGAAGAAGTTTACATTGAGCAACCTTAAGGTTTTCCCTTGACTCGTGAAGGAGATATGGTATGTAAACTAAATAAATCTTTATATGGACTTAAACAAGCACCTAGAACTTGGTATGCAAGATTGGATAAGTATTTGATAAAATTGGGATTTACTAAAGGCACAACAGACATCAAATTGTACACAAAAGAAATTGAAAATGGTTTGTTGGTTGTAGTTATTTTTGTTGATGATATTATTTTTGGAGGAGAAGATGAAGTTAGTGATAAATTTGCAGATGAAATGAAGACTGAATTTGAAATGAGTATGATTGCTGAGATGAAATATTTTTTAGGATTGCAGATAAAAAAAAATAGTGATGGTATCTTATTATGTCAAACAAAGTACCTGAATGACTTATTGAAGAAATTTGGAGTGGAGAACTGTAAGCCAGTTGGAACACCTATGGGAAATAGACATAAGTTATCTAGCATAGATGAGACTCATGTAGTTGAACAGAAGAAGTATAGATTTATGATTGGAGGTGATGAGGCATATTAATGTCTTAATTTTGATATAAGTTTTTATAATTTGGACACACTCTTTGTGCTTTGACAAAACATTCCTGAACACTTGTTGTAAATATCTTATGAACTTATGCCAGAGATAGCTAGAACCTACTAAACCTATGGGTAGTGTGTATGACATATTTTGATTAATATTATACATAGAATGTAGTATTTCATATAACTATTTTAAGCTATGTTCTAATATATGAGTAAAAGTAGGAATTTTATCTTGCATGTGTGTTCTGAATGTTGCTAACTTTTCAGAAGAATGAGGAGTGATGCAAAGAGTGGTGATTACTGCATTTAAGGAGGAAGATAATGAAGATCAATTATGGAAAAGAAAGCGCAGTTTAGTTCCATTGGATAAGCCACACCTGCAAAGGAGTTCCAGAGAATATAGGGTATACAACTTGCTATATTTCTTGCAAGTTGTTATTCTGTTTCTTGGCAGTAAATGTACTATGTCATGGTTGATCTTCCGCCTTCTTTTTTGGTGATGTTTGTTCAAGACTTTTTATGTATGTTTTTAATAAGCATCCAATCCTCTATATAATGGATTTGGATTATCTTAGTAAGGTAATGAGAAAATAGATAATGCTGATTTAGATTCAGAAGTTACTCTTTCTGTTCTTCATGAATTATTCAGTTTCTATGTAATCAAAGAAGGATTTTAATGGAAGAAAGATTTTGAAGCACTTGTTGTGTTCATAGTTAATTGAAGCCAACCAAGGGGGCTCACTTGGAAGGTGGAATAGATTTAGGTAGAATAGATTCATTTCCTGTAGTTTCCTATTTTTAGATAGATTTACTGTATTAGTCGTGCAACATTATTACTATGAAAGTTCCTGCAGCACTTGCAGAAAATGCTCATAGGGGATGTTCTGAGTTGTTAATTAGTTTAGGTTCATTTTTTAAGCTTCCTGCAATTATCTATTTTTAGCCAAGGTGTGTTTACTATTTTGTAGCAGCAGTATAGATTCTTCCAATGCATTTTACTTTCTTGCAGCATAGGTGTTATGACTCCTAAAGGAACTTAGTGCACAAACTGTGCTAGCCCATTTCAAGTCCTATGTCCCTGGGTTGACAATTTAAGTGTATTTCATGATGGAATAGGTAATCTTTAGAATAGATATACTATCTTTGAAGGAGAGACAATGGCATGATTATCTTCATCTATTGTGGAATCATACATTTTTGGCACCGTTACCAGGGATGGTGTCAAGCTAAGAACCTTCATGAGTCATTTATTTTCAGATTAGTTTGTTAGCTAGGAACTGAAAAGTTGTGAGCTTGATTAACAAGTCACCAATTTCTTGCATGCATTAAAGGAGAGATGTCCATGGTAGATTCCTTCCTAAGGAGCCTATGAAACCAAAAGGAGAATTTGAAGAACCTAAACTGCCATTTCTATACGCAAGCCCAAAGTTTACTGCATCATCATCTTCAGTAGAAGAAGACATCCAGAAAATATTTGACCTCCGTCCATTTGAGGAAATATTGGCCAGCTTCCATACTAACTCCACTTCAGGATTGCCTGTTGTTCAGAATCCCCCAACAATTACCAATTTCCAACCATAATTTCAATATCCCATACCTCCAGCTATGGCAGCTCCCACATTTCCATTTCCAATACCAAGTCTCGTCAATAATCCCAATCTCAAAAATACACCTGGATCAGCATTACCAAAGTTTTATGGTCTCGTCATAGAGGATCCTGATACTTTCCTATTTGAATTTGATATCTTGCGCTGGAGCTTTGACTATAATAATGATAGTCACAAGCTAAAATTATTCCCAGCCACACTAAAAGAGTCAACTTTAAAATGATTTATGGGCTTGGGGGCAAATGCAGTAGCAAATTGGGATGATATGAGACACTCATTTCTTAACAAGTATAAGGAATATTGCAGGGGAAATGATTCAAAAGGTGATGAAATTTTTAGAATGTCACAACGGGAAGATGAAACATTAGAAGATTATATATCCCACTTCCTATTCAACTTACAAAAGAACCCACAACATACCCTGCAGGAGGAGTCCCAGACGCTGATTTTTCTCAGAGGAGTAAATGAGAACTGACTTGAAGCATTGGATTTGATGGTAGGAGGAGATATATCCCAATCTTCATGGGATGACCTTTAGAAGATTTGCCAGAACTACTCTAGGTCAGCAGTAAAGAAAGGAAGGGGATTTCGCTCAGCAATAGCCAAGGGAAGTGGCTCTGGTATTTCAAAGATGGAAATTTCAAATTTGTTGTATGATTTCAAGCAAGACATCATCAATGATGCTGCCACACATTTGGATATAATGGCTGCTAAGAAGAAACATGCAGAAGCTGAGGAGTAGTTAGCTAAGTATTGTCCACACTGCCAGAAACAGAAGAAAGATTGTCATTGCAAATTGGTCGCTAATGTGGAAAACCAACATCTTCCAACTGAGTACCTAAAGATAGAAGGAGAAGATGAGAAATTATTCTTCATTACTCAACATCGGCCATGGGCCCCATGTCAAGGTATGCCTCAAGACCCTTTACAAAATTCAAATCCATATAGTAATTAATGGAAAAACCATAGTGTCCAAGGTCCTCCACAATATAATCAACCTAATTGGAACAATGCTTGGTAAAATAATCCATAAAGTCAATGGTGTCCTCCACAACAGCTCCAATGGCCACAGTTCCCAAACCAATGGCAACCACCCCAAGGGAATTGGCATTCTACAAACCAATGGAGAGGACCTCAGCAATGGTCTAACAATACTGGATATCCACCTTTACCACCTCCAGCAAATACACCTACACTAATGCCACCACCTACAATTTCTGGACCTCAAAAATAGACTCAGTTGCCTACACAACCTTAGCCAAATCCAAATAACCAGCAACCACAACAACCAATGTATGCTGCTGATGCTCAGCAGTATCCTTCTTATGCTCTAAATGTTGCAGATATACATTTGAGATCTGGTACAACCTTACCAACACTTGAACCACCTCTTATAACTGAAATACCAGATCCTCCTGCAACATCAGCACTAGCAACTTCTCTACTGCAAGCGGTTGACGCAGACAATGTAACTGATTTAGTTCAAACTCAAACTGCAGTTGAGCCTCCTTATCCACAAAAGCTTATACAAAGTAAACCTGCACAAACAAAGGAACAATCCTTTGACATCACTGACCAGCTAAAGAACATGCATGTCCAGATTCCTTTGTTCCAAGCTATTAAAGATGTTCTTGTTTATGGCAAAGCTATCAGAGAAGCCTGTCTTAAAAATCTTGGGAGGAAGAAAAAGGACCCAACCACAGTCCATGTTATAGGACAATTGGCTGACATCATGTTAGGAAAATTGGTTATTCCTAAATATTCTGATCAATGAATTCTAGTTGTGAATGTGATTATAAATGGTTAGTCAGTTAAAAATGCCCTAATTGATCTTGGTGCTACTATAAATGTAATGACGAAGGATACTATGAAAAAGTTGAACATAGAAGGATTACGGGCTACCCCAACAATTCTACAACTTGTTGATAGTTCTACTATCACTCTTGATGGAATGATAGAGGACATAGTAGTAGCCCTAGATTCTCTAGAGTACCCTGTAGATTTTATGATTATATCCCAAAAAGTCAACTTAGCTGGTCACCCTATCATTTTAGGATGACCATGGTTAGCTACAGCTAATGCAAATATAAGTTGTAGGTCAGGAAACATGACCATATCAGATGGACAGGCAACAAAGAAATTTGTCATGTATCCTCCAACACAACCCCAACCAGATTTAAGCACACTTGTATGGCCAAATTTAGGGGATGTAGAGGAAGAGTTAAACTCTGTAGTATAGCTTATGATGTTACATAGATAGTCTTTTCTAAAGTTGCAGGAGGAGGATTCAGTAATTTAGAGTATTCTTAATAATACTTTTGTGATAGAAAATGATGTATCTGACAACTCTGTATTAGAACTAACTACATATGAGGAATATACTAAGAATTGTTTTCTGCCTAAGGAGCCAGACATTATCCATCAACTTTTATCATGTGAACTAGATACAAGTCCCATCTCTGAAGTTTCTATGGTTAATCTCACAACTATTGTTGAGTTGTCAAAAGGTCATAATCTCCATGTCAATAACAAACTGCCTCCCAAATAGCTAAAATAGTTAATAGAGCTTCTCCAAAAATATGAAAAAGCTTTTGCATGGGATTATGGAGATATGAAAGGGTTAAGCCCCACATTATGCACTCATAGAATATATATCAATGAAGGGTGCCTGCCACTCCGTCAACCCCAGAGGTGGATTAATCCAACACTCAGGAAAATAGTTAAAACTAAACTACAAAAATTACTTGATGCTGGTTTCATATATCCTATATCTGATAGTCAATGGGTCTCACCTCTAGTTATAGTACCTAAAAAGGGAGGGAAATGGTGGATTTGTGTAGATTATAGAGAATTGAATAAGGCAACAAAGAAGGATCATTTTCCTTTACCATTTATTGATCAAGTTTTGGATACCTTGGCTGGTAAGAAATATTTTTCTTTTCTTGATGGATACAGTGGTTATAATCAAATAAGTATAGCTCCAGAGGATTAGGATAAGACTACATTTACATGCCCATGGGGTACTTTTGCATACTCTATATTGCCATTTGGCCTCTGTAATGCTCCAGCAACATTTCAAAGAGTTGTAATTAGTATTTTTGCTGACATATCACATGACTGTATGGAAATATATATGGATGATTTTATAGAATTTGGAGTAACCTTTGAGGAGGCTTTGATGCATCTTGAAAAGGTTCTTGTCTGATGCAAAGAACATAATCTATCACTTAATAGTGAGAAATGTTTCATGCTTATGCAAAAAGGGGTAGTGCTTGGTCATTTTATATCAGCAGCAGGGATACAAGTGAACCCAACCAAGATAGAGGTTATCCTAACATTGACCACACCTACTGAACCAAAGGATGTAAGATCTTTTTTAGGTCATGCTGGCTATTATAGGTGTTTCATTCAAAATTTCAGTCAAATAGCTAGTCTTTTGTATACATTGCTGACTAAAGAAGCTGAATTCATTTGGACACCAGCATGTAATGAATCCTTCCTATAGCTTAAGAAACTCCTCACCATAGCACCAGTTCTTAAAGGACTAGATTGGTCTATTCCATTCCATATCCATACTGATGCATCAGACTATGTTGTAGGTGTTGTATTAGGATAAAAGCTTGCTAACCTTAAAAATGCAGTCTATTATATTAGTAAAAGTCTCCATGGACCTGAACTAAACTACACAGTAACTGAGAAGGAACTTTTAGTTGTAGTTTATGCATTGAACAAATTCAAACACTATGTAACTGGCTATCCTATTTTTGTTCATACTGACCACTCAGCCATAAAGTACTTGATGAAAAAACCTGTTGTAACTGGCCGATTGGCAAGATGGCTCTTGTTATTGCAGGAGTTTGATATTACCATTGTTGATAGGCCAGGAAAGGCCAATGTAGTTGCTGACTATTTGTCTAGACTTCAACTTGTTGATGAAGATCCAACTCTGATTGAAGATACATTTTCAGATGAGCATTTGTTCCACATAGCAACCCATACACCATGGTATGCAGATATAGAAAACTATCTTGCTGCAAATAAAATGCCACCACACTTCTCCCAAAAAGACAGGAAGAAGCTTGCAGAGAAAAGTTTTCATTATTCATGGATAGATAACAATCTCTTCTATACTGGACCAGATCAAATCATGAGGAGATGTGTTAGGGAAGATGAAATATATGACATACTACATGCCTGCCATGATGAACCATGTGGAGGCCATTTTGCAGGAAAATGAATAGCATTAAAGATACTTATAACTAGATATTATTGGCCAACATTACACAAGGATGCAGCAACTTATACCACCAAGTGTGACAAATGCCAGAGAATGGGTCAGCCAACAAGATCAGATGAGATGCCACTCAATCCACAGGTTGTTGTAACACCCTTTGACAAGTGGAGTATGGACTTCATAGGGCCAATTGACCCACCATCAAATGGTAAATCCTACATCTTAGTATGTACGGATTATTTAACAAAATGGGTGGAAGTCAGGGCGATGAAAAATGCAAGAGATGAGAAAGTAGCTAAATTCTTATATGAAGAAATATTCACATGCTACAGAGTTCCCAGAGAACTTGTAATAGATGAAGGAGCCCAGTTCACATCAAATTTGATCATTGAACTTATGAAAGAATACAACATAAGGCACCGGAAATCCATCCCTTATCATCCTTAGGAAAATGGGCAAGCATAGGTCACCAACAGAGAAATTGAGGCCATTCTGACCAAGACAGTGCAAATACATAGGAGGGATTGGAGCAGCAGATTAATTGAAGCTGTTTGGGCTTACCGAACCACATGGAAGACGACAACTGGATTCACCCAATTTGAACTTGTGTATGGAAAAGCAGCAATGTTGCCCATTGAATTTGAACATAAAACATTACACACTGCTCTGGAATTGAACATCAATCTTCCTACATCACAAGAAGAGAGACTTCTCCACTTGAACTCACTGGATGAAATGAGAAAGACAACTTTGGAAAGAACAGAGATCATTCAGAAACAACGGAAGAAATGGCATGATGCACATATCAAGAATAAACACTTCCAAGTGGGAGATTGGGCTCTTTTATATGATTCTCAATTCAAGGAGATGTCGGGAAAATTGTAGACTTGGTGGCTAGGGCCTTACAAAATTTAGTATGTATTAAAAAATGGAGCAGTCCAGTTGACAACCATTGATCCAGTCCAGTTCAAACTACTTGTAAATGGCCATCGATTGCACCTCTATCATAAACCACAGACCAAGGATGAGTTCCTGCAGCAGTTCCAACCAAGAAATTTACCAGCTCCTATGGACACAGTTCTTGCAGCGGAGGGTGCAAGCCTTCTTCCTCTAGCCGTACCATAACAAGCCTTCAATGAGAAACACATAATAAAACCTCATTCCATATGAGGTCCGTTCTTTCATTCACTTTTCATTTTCTTCTTATCAACTCACCTCATTTCTTTGTCTTCCATCCACTCACCCTCCATGTCACCCACAAATTCTATTTTTACTGCTTTCAATAAAACATGCTGTCAGCACCTTTTCTGGGGTCACTAGACTTTGCCAACTCATCAACTTGCATATAGATGCACGATCTAAAATTTTTAGGTACACATTTTTACTTTCTCCTCATTTTTAGCGCATAGGTTTCAATAATTATATATAATACTACATTAAATGTATCGTATAAGCCTAAAGCCAATTTTCCATTCTTGTGCGAAATTTTTTTAAGTGTGGACACTTGTCAAAATTTTGTGGGGGGCAGGGAAAGTGTATTTATTTCCAAGTGTCATCTCCACGTCACCCTAGTCATGTCCACGTTATATGTTGTACTTTGGTTGTGGTCTATTTTTAATTTTAAAATCTTTATTGTATCTATCATACCTTTTCATTCCAATTTTGGGAAAGATTTCCTGAGTTTGACATGACTTAAAAGGACTATCATTTATACAAGAATACTCCCAGTTAAGACCTTGATGTCCTTCATAATTAATGGAATCATTATTCTACATGCCAAACATAACGGGGCTGTGTTAAGAGAATGTGGTATCAACATTTCTTAGAAAGATCAGTTTGAATTCTGAGAAGGTATTTGCAAAGTGTTAAGGGGGTAAAAATTATTAGGGTGGTGAGAATAGAGAAATTTAAAACTAGGCATTTTGAAGATGGGAGGTCAATTGTAGAGACATGAGCCAATTGTCCATGGTATTCTATTAGCGGATGTGGAAGCAGTCCATACTTTTAATGCTTGTGGATGGCTTGGCTACTTCCTGCAGTTAACAGAGTTCAATGAAGTAGAAATGGAGTTTATGAGGACATTTGATGAAGGAGAAGCTACAGTATGGGGATTGAAAGTGGTTGCTACTGAGGAGCAGATAGCAGAAGTCATAGGACTACTAGTTAATGGAGAGCATTACCCAAATGAACATGACGCAAGGTCGTCGTGGGCATAGTTTTCTTGGCTGAGTGACCCTCCATTGGAAATCTCAAAGAAAGGGTGTAAGAGACTCTCTCTCCCAGTGCCGTATCCAGAATTGGCAAACCATATCATCAGGTATTTGACCTGCGAAGGTAGATTTTCAAACTTACACGCTCATCATTTTAAGTTGCTCAGCTGTGGAAGGCATAACATTCAGGTTAATGTCCCCAATTTCCTTTACAATATGTTGTGTATTAGTGCTGAAAAAACTCAAAAAGGAAATGAAAATTCTATTTCTCATCATGCCCTAGTTAAACTTTTAGTTGAAAGGTCTCTTAGGGATTCCTCCCCTATATCATGGGTAGAATTTGTTGAATTTAAAACCTTGTAGCCTCAAGCCAACCCTGTTCAGCAAAATTTAGGGAATGAGGAAGAGATTGCGGGGCCTACTTAGGATCCAGCTGAAATAGAGAAAGAACCAGCATTACCCCCTACTGATAAAATTGTTGAGCCTATTTTAGAGGGTGATATACCTAGCTCTTCCATAGACAAAGGTAAACATAAGGTTGATGAAGAGAGCCCTAATTTTAAAAGGGAAGCCCAAAAACCTACTGTTCAAGTGACAAAGAGAAAGAGGTCTACTCCCACAACAACTAATTTTGCAGAGTCTACCCCAACACCATCTAAACCAAAACGGACCCGCAAGGCAATAGAGGTTAAAGAGGTTCTTGTATGTCAAAGCCCTCACATGCGAGGTCAAGTATCAAAACCTCATGCAGAATTGCAGGTCAAGAATATTCCAGATGACTCTCCTATATAGTTGGAACCCCAAAATGTGGAAACATGTGAAAATAAGCCTAACAGTGAAATGCCACAGGGTGATCAAGAAATGTGTGAGTCAAATCCTACTATAGTCATAGAAAATGACCCTGAAAGTGTTCAACCTACTTCTCCACTAGTCCCTGTATACTCTAATGTTGCTATCATACCTTATAGATCCTCCTGGTACACCCATTATTTCTAGCAAGTTGCTAAGGAACAGAAGAAGAAAGCTATGGCCCAAGAATTCCCTTTGTCTACAATTCAATCTGTATTGTTTGGTCTGTACAATCACTTCATTTTTCAAAAGACCTTGTGGAAACAAGAAAGAGACCAAATGCAGAAAATAATATTTGATAAAGATGAGGAAATTGAATCCCTCAAGTAGCAGCTTGAGAAACAAAAATAATAAATGAATAAGGCTTTAAAGATAGTTGGCCAAGTCATGGCCTGTAGACCACCACCAAGGGTGTATTTTATTTGTCTGAAGGAATAGTTTCTTGTTGAACTACAACTGATTTAGAATCTAATTAAAGAATCTGTGATTAAAGATCATTGAGAAGTTGTTGATTAGATATGTAATATGATTAAATTAGTATTATGTTGTCATTGATGTCAACTAGTTTGACAACACTTATCTTGTAAGTTACTATACCGAGACATCTGAAGAAAGGTGGAAAAGATGAAAAATAGAGAAATCTACATGAGGAAAGATGTACATGACATATGAGGATAAGGAACACATTGAGTAACTTGTTGATGAGTCTATGACTTGATGATATTGACTTTATTATGTTGCATTCATCTATGATGAAGTATAGAACTGAAAGACACAAAGCAGTGTTGTCGGTAAATGAAGCATTTCTAGTATACACTAATGGAGTGTAGTGTATACCGATCTTAGTATTAACCGAGCAGTGTTCACTGACGCATTTCTTTGTTAACCGAGCGAAATAGAATGAATTAAATGATTAGTTTAACCGATAAGATTGATGACCTGGCAAGAGTATAACATCGAGGTAACAGATAATGTTTGTTACACAAATCAACGGCTAACAAAATTCAAAAAAAGATCTAAAGGATGAGAATCAAACATGTTATTGACACAAGTACCGAGAAAGTTTGAAGCGGCAAAATCTATGAATGTGGTTAAGTGACAAAATCTGATGGTGGAGAAGAAAATGATTTACTCATCTATATAAGAGAATAGAATTTCCTTTTAAAATGTCAGAAGAAGTAGAAATTGTAGGAATATCGCGTGAACAAGGTTTTCATGCATTCTGATCATACTGGTTAAGTAAGAACCAAGCTATAGAACAATTACTGAGCTACAAAGAGCAATTACCGATGGATAGTAAGCTGATACAGTATTGAATCTGAAGTGAAATATTGATCAGAAGGATTTTTATGGACTAAATATTGATCTATAATCTGTAATTGAATTTGTATTAAGGCAGGTCATTTACTGTTACATATTTAACCATTGTATACAGTCAAAATCTCTTAACTGAGTGGACTCTAAAAGTCTTATGATGTATCATTCATAGAATGAACATTATTATCCTATCAACCCCATAGTGAATGCTGGTTGGACAATAAATTCTAGTCTAAAATCCTCTAACAAGGTCACTCCTGACAGTGTGTTTGTAAACCTTTAACAAGGTTGGGTCTTAACTGACCTCACTTCAGAAGAGTGAACAATTTTGGGTTGCCGGTCCCAGGTGGTTTTTCCCTTTATAGGGTTTCCATGTTAAATCTCTTGTGTTATGTGTTGATTGTGATATCTGTGTGTTATTATTCTTTACATGTTACATGTTAGATTTGATCGATAAACTGTTATAGTATTAGACTGGTAATCGGTAAAAGCACAAACAATGAAAGTTTTATTGTTTACCGATGAGTAGAAATTAGAGAATTTGTTTGAATTATATATTTTGTTTTGGGACACTGGATAACTAATTCACCCCCCCTCTCAGTTATTCTAACAATTGGTATCAGAGCGTTGGTTGCTTGAAATAGAGTTTTAAGGACTTAAGCATAAAGGTCTCAAGATGTATAAGAGGAAAGTACCAAAACTAAACAAAGAGAACTTCACAGTATGGCAAAGCAGAATGAAGCTACACATATCTAGAATTGGGAACTCTATACTAGATCTGATGGAGAATGGCTACATACAACCGCCCACTGGTCCCTTAACTCTTGATCAATTGAAGGACAAGCATGAACACAATGTTACTATGATGGAACTTGTTGCTGCTTGTACTGATGCTGAATTTGAAGATATTAAGACATGCACGACTCCCAAAGGAATGTGGGATAAATTAACACAAATATATAGTAGAGATCTGAATGTCAAAAGAGCCTGAGCTGAAAGTCTGAGAGGCAGATTTGATGATATGAGAATGAAAGAAGTTGAGAACATTGTAAAATATTCAAATAGACTCAAAGAGGTGGTACATGCTATTAGAGCATCTGATGGAGTAATTGATGATGAAATAGTGATAAGAAAGATTATCAGAACTTTTCTACCAGTTTATGCAATTAGGATTTCTGCAATTCATGAAATAAGAGCTACATCCAACCTTACTCTTGACACTCTGATTGGTAAACTTACAACCTTTGAATTAAATAATTTTGATAACAATGTTGTTCCTTCTATTGAATCCACTTTCATGTCTTCTTTGAAGATTGGAAAGTCTAGGAGGAATAGTAAGAATTGTGATAGTGATGACAACACCGATGATGAACTTGATGAACTTGAAGCACTTATGGCCAGAAGATTTCCCAAAGGAAAAGGAAGGCATAGAGGTAAGCTACCTTTGGCATGCTTTAACTATAAAGAAGTCGATCACATCACTACTAGATTCCATCAGAAGAAAGATGATGATAGATCCAAAGACCGATCTGAAGGAAGCTATGGAAGAAGAGTCAACAGAGGCTATTGACACAACAATAGAGACAACCAAGATGAAAAATGAAAAAAGGTATGTTACATAGCCGAAGATATTGAAACTGAATCTAATTTTGATGATGATATAGAAGTTTTATTTGTTGCTATGAAAGATGACTCAGAGGAGGAAGAGAAACATGAAGAGACAACACTGATCTCTAAAGTAAGCAGAAATGATACATGGATCATAGACAGTGGTTGTACACATCATATGACCAGTGATGTAGAGAAGTTTGATCATCTTGTTGAATATAATGGAGGATCTGTGAGAATGGGAAATGATGCACCTTGTATGGTAAGAGGTAAAGGCTCACTGATGATCAATGAGAGACTACAATGTGAAAATGTATACTGGGTAGATGGACTAAACTATAACCTGTTAAGTGTGGTTAGCTGAACAATTCAGGCCACCGACTAGCTTTTGAGAGCAAAAAGGTGAAGATCTATGATGATGGAGGAAGACTTGTCAGAACCGGTACATAATCCAAAGGTAATATATTCTATCTTGATATGGATCAGCAGTCTTCTTGTTTGTTAATAAAGGATGAAGATGCTTGGTTGTGGCACAAAAGGTTATGCCATGTGAACTTTGACAACATGATCAAGATTAGTAGAAAGAAAAGAGTTAGAGGATTGCCTAACTTGACAAAACCTGATCATGCCATGTGCCATGAATGTCAGAAAGGTAAGATGACTAAGTCTATTTTTAAAAGCAAAGACTATTCAACAAAGAAGATACTTGAGTTGGTTCATACCAATGTATGTGGTTCTATGAGAACTCAGAGCTATTCTAGTGATAGATATTTTATTCTTTTTATTGATGACTATACTAGACTGATGACTGTTATGTTCCTGAAAGAGAAATATGAAGCTTTCAAAATGTTCAAGTGGTATAAAGATAAGGTAGAGAAAGAAACTGGAAAGGAAATAAAATGTTTAAGATCTGATAGAGGAGGTGAATTTATCTCTAATGAATTTACTAATTTTTGTAATGAGCATGGAATCAAAAGATAGGTATTTGCACCGAGGACACCTCAGCAAAATCACATTGTCGAAAGGAGGAATAGGTCTATAATTGACTGTGCTAGAACATTGATGATACAAAAGAATGTTGCTCAGACATATTGGAGGGAAGCTATTAGTACAGCTGTGTATGTTCTTAATCGAGTAAAACTGAAAAATGACTCCAACCGAACACCTTATGAGCTATGGTTTGGACACAAACCTACTGTAAGTTATTTCAAAATTTTTGGAAGTAAATGCTTTATTTTGAAAGATGAGAGAAATGAAAAATTTGATTCTAAAGGAGATGAAGGAATATTTCTGGGATATTCCACTACAAGTAAAGCATATAAATGTTTGAATAAGGTTACAAATAAGATAATTGAAAGTACTAATGTTTGTGTTGATGAGTTTGATGACAAGTACATAGAGGAAAGTACAAAGGAACCAATAGACTATGGTAGATTCACTTACATTGAACATCCAGAGTATCTACCGACACCACAAACTATGACAACCGGTCAGCAGGGAAACAATGCAAGACAACAGGCAACACAAATCGAGGAACAAGATGGAGCTACTGAGCAAGAAAATGACCCTGAGCAGGATGAGCAAGAAAGGAGAAATCAAGTTTTGGCTAGTTTTGTCAGAAGACATCATCTTGAAACATAAATCATTGGAGACAGACATGCTGGAATGCAAACTAGAAGCAAAACAAGACAAGGTACATGTCTAATTTGTGAATTTGAACCTAAAACTATGAAAGTTGCATTAGAGAATGAAGAATGGGTTAATGCAATGAAGGAAGAAATAGAGAAAATAGAGAAGAACAAAACTTGGTCCTTAGTACCCCGACCAAAAGATAAGAATGTTATCGGTACTAAGTGGATATACAGGAGTAAATTGAATGAAAATGGTGAAGTCACAAGAAATAAAGCTAGATTGGCATGCAAGGGATATGCAGAGGAAGAAGGCATTGACTATGGTGAAACATTTGCACCGTTGCTAGATTAGAAGGAGTTAGAATGCTACTTGCATATGCTGCACACAAGAAATTCAAAGTTTATAAAATGGATGTGAAGTCAGCATTTTTGAATGGTATACTTGAAGAAGAGGTCTACGTTGAACAACTTGAAAGATTTGTTGATCTCAACAATAAAGACATGGTATGTAGATTACATAAAGCTTTATATGGTTTGAAGCAAGCATCGAGAGCATGGTATGAAAGACTACATACTTACTTGTTAAGTATTGGATTTGTTAGAACAAGTGAAAATAGTAATCTGTATGTGAAAGGTGATACTGATGATACTATTATCATTGATGAAATATTTGTGGATGACATTATCTTTGGAGGCTCAGATCTTGTCTGCAAGGCATTTGCTGATGAAATGCAAAAGGAATTTGAAATGTCTATGTTCAGAGAGATTAAGTTCTTTCTTGGACTACAAGTGATTCAGTAGAGTGATGGGATATTCATCACATAATCTAAATACATAAAGGAAGTACTGAAGACATTTGGCATGGAAGATGCTAAACCTATGGGAACACCAATGGCTATTGGATGCAAATTGACAAAGGAGGATGAAACTATAGAGGTAAACCAGACACTTTACCAATCCATGATTGGTAAATTAATGTACGTAGTTCATAGTAGACCAGATATAGCACATGTTGTGGGAATTGTTGCAAGATTTTCTGCTAATCCTAGAGAATCACACATAATAGCTACAAAAAGGATCTTAAGATACCTAAAGAAAACAAAGAATTATTGATTATGGTATCCTAAAGAAGGGAAGTTTGAACTAAAAGTTTACAACAATGCTAATTGGGCTGGAAATGTGGATGATAGAAAAAGCACCACCGGAGGAGCATTTTTATTTGGTGAAAGACTTGTAACCTAGACAAGTAAAAAGTAGGCTTGTATTTCTCAGTCTACAGCTAAAGCAGAATATGTTGCTGTTGCCACTAACTGTTCAAACATTGCATATATCAAACAAGTGTTGGAAGGGATGAATGAGGTAATCACTGACCTGGTGATTATATATTGTGACAACACTAGTGCTATTAATATTTCAAAGAATCTTGTGATGCACTCTAAGACAAAGCATATATCTATTAAGTATCATTACTTAAGAGAAAAAGTGCAAGAGAAGGAAGTGAAGTTAGAATTTGTCACATCTAAAGAACAACTTGCAGATATTTTTACAAAGCCCCTACCGAAGGACACATTTGAATACTTGAGGACTAGACTTGGGGTCCATCCCCTATCTATCAGTCACTAAGGTGATCCAGTTGTTGCATCAACCTACTTATATCAGAAGATCATTCATGTTGATGCAACATAATTCACACTTTGAATCATGTTCAAGGTTGTGATTAAGTTTGAGAACTTGAACCGATTGGAATATCAGTATTCAGAGATACAAAGGAACACATAATTGTTTGTTTATTTATTTCTTTGGTATTGTTGTTAAAGGGAGAGATAAACAATATGAAAAGGAAGAAGCACCGACAAGAATTACCTAAGGGAGAGATAATCTGAATGAGACAGAGTATTGAAGATTAGTTACAAAGAACAGAAGTAGGAATAGGAGAATTGAAAACAACACAACTACAGAATGGTAAAGTTGTACTATCTAATGTTGTTTAGTAACGTAGTGATTAAACATATTAAATCTATTCGACTAACAAAAAAAATTTCACAAGTTGTAGAATATATGTTTGGTATGTGTATGGTACATTTCATATTACTTGAGTTGTCATCAATGCCAAAGGGAGAGATTGTTGAACTACAACTGATTTAGAATCTGATTGAAGAATCTATGATTAAAGATCACTGAGAAGTTGCTGATTAGATATGTAATATGATTAAATCAATATTATGTTGTCATTGATGTCAACTAGTTTGACATCACTTATCTTGTAAGTTACTATACCGAGACATCTGAAGAAAGGTGGAAAATATGAAGAACAGAGAAATCTACATGAGGAAAGATGTACATGACAAATGAGGATAAGGAACACATTGAGTAACTTGTTGATGAGTCTATGACTTGATGATATTGACTTTATTATGTTGCATTCATCTATGATGAAGTATAGAGCTGAAAGACACAAAGCAGTGTTGTTGGTAAATGAAGCATTTCTAGTATACATCGATGGAGTGTAGTGTATACCGATCGTAGTATTAACCGAGTAGTGTTCACCAACACATTTCTTTGTTAACCAAGTGAAACATAATGAATTAAATGATTAGTTTAACCGATAAGATTGATGAGCTGGAAAGAGTATAACATCAAGGTAACAGATAATGTTTGTTACACAGATCAACGGCTGACAAAATTTAGGAAAGATCTAAAGGATGAGAATCAAATGTGTTATTGACACAAGTACCGAGAAAGTTTGAAGTGGCAAAATCTATGAATGTGGTTAAGCAGCAAAATCTAATTGTGGAGAAGAAAATGATTTACTCATCTATATAAGAGAACATAATTTCTTTTTAAAATGTCGGAAGAAGTAGAAACTATAGGAATATCATGTGAACAAGGTTTTCATGCATTTTGATCATACTAGTTAAGTAAGAACTGAGCTGCAGAACAATTACCGAGCTACAAAGAGCAATTATAGACGGACAGTAAGTTGATACAGTATTGAATTTGAAGTGAAATATTGATCAGAAGGATTTGTATGGACTAAATATTGATTTGTAATCTGCAATTGAAGTTGTATTAAGGCAGGTCATTTACTATTACATATTTAACCATTGTATACAGTCAAAATCTCTTAACCGAGTGGACTCTAAGAGTCTTATGATGTATCATTCACAGAATGAACATTGTTATCCTATCAACCCGATAGTGAATGCTGGTTGGACAATAACTTCTAGTCTAAAATCCTCTACAAAGGTCACACCTGACAGTGTGTTTGTAAACCTTTAACAGGGTTGGGTCTTAACCGCCCTCACTTCAGAAGAGTGAACAATTTTAGGTTGATGGTCCCAGGTGGTTTTTCCCTTTACAAGGTTTCCATGTTAAATCTCTTATGTTATGTGTTGATTGTGATATCTGTGTTATTATTCTTTACATGTTACATTTTAGATTTGATTGGTAAACTATTATAGTATTAGACTGGTAATTGGTAAAAGCAAAGACAGTGAAAGTTTTATTGTTTACTGACGAGCAGAAATTAGAGAAGTTGTTTGAATTATACATTTTGTTTTGGGACACTAGATAACTGATTCACCCCCCTCTCTCAGTTATTCTAACATTTCTGTTATTTCAATTAATGATGACAATAAGGAATATTGATTGTGAATTTAAAACTGCTGAAGATTTTTACTATGTGTATCAGACTCTGCCCTCATGGCAGAAAAATTTGTTGTGTGAAATTTATCTGCATAATTTCATAATTCCACATGAAATAGAGTGGAATCCTTTGCTTTACATAGGAGATGTTCACCTTAGGGCTTTAATGTCTTGGATGCACAATGAGACAAACTATGACCAGCAGTTAAATGCCTACAGAGATCTTGAAAAATCTAAACCTTTGCCACTACGGGTTGAATCACATAAGCCTGATGATCTTCTAAGAGATTGGTTCAGATTAACTTATGGGAAACCAAAACCAAAGGTCAGGGCTAAAGTGTTTGCAGAAAGAGAAAAGGTTTATAGAGATTACTAGACACTCCCAAACTTTACACAACAAATATCTTTTTTAGGGATTAGAAACAGGTGGAACCGACTGCCAAATGCCTTAAAAAAGATAGAACCACATAGCCCTATCAATTATGAGGAAAATATTCATAGGGTGACCAAATACATACAACTGGGATGACAAATCAGAAAGGAACTATGGATGCCCTTGTCCTTTCAACCTCCTACACTTCTTTGGCCTCTTTATGATAATAATGCTACTAAACTAGACCTGCTGGTTGAGGAGCACAGAGGTGATCACTAGGAGCGCATTAGAGGATTCTTCTACACCTTCAAAAGTGGGAAAAAGGGGAGAACCACAGTCGGCGACTTCATGGCTATGGCAAAGAAGTATAATGCTTGAGGACAAGCATTTGAATAGTGGGGGGCAGATGATGAGGCATATTAATGTCTTAATTTTGATATAAGTTTTTATAATTTGGACACACTCTTTGTGCTTTGACAAAACATTCCTGAACACTTGTTGTAAATATCTCATGAACTTATGCTAGAGACAGCTAGAACCTACTAAACCTATGGGTAGTGTGTATGACATCTTTTGATTAATATTATACATAGAATGTAGTATTTCATATAACTATTTTAAGCTATGTTCTAATATCTGAGTAAAAGTAGGAATGTTATCTTGCATGTGTGTTCCGGATGTTGCTAACTTTTTAGGAGAATGAGGAGCGATGCAAAGAGTGGTGATTATTGCATTTAAGGAGGAAGATAATGAAGATCGGTTATGGAAAAGAAAGTGCAGTTCAGTTCCGTTGGATAAGTCGTGCCTGTAAAGGAGTTCCAGAGAATATAGGGGATACAACTTGCTATATTTCTTGCAAGTTGTTATTCTGTTTCTTGGCAGTAAATGTACTATGTCATGGTTGATCTTCTGCCTTCTTTTCTGGTGATGTTTGTTCAAGACTTTTTATGTATGTTTTTAATAAGCATCCAATCCTCTATATAATGGATTTGGATTGTCTTAGTAAGCTAATGAGAAAATAGATAATGCTGATTTAGATTCAGAAGTTACTCTTTTTGTTCTTCATGAATTATTCAGTTTCTATGTAATCAAAGAAGGATTTTAATGGAAGAAATATTTTGAAGCACTTGTTGTGTTCATAGTTAATTGAAGCCAACCAAGGGGGCCCACTTGGAAGGTGGAATAGATTTAGGTAGAATAGATTCATTTTCTGTAGTTTCTTGTTTTCAGATAGATTTACTGTATTAGTCCTGCAGCATTATTACTGTGAAAGTTCCTGCAGCACTTGCAGAAAATGATCATAGGGGATGTTTTGAGTTGTTAATTAGTTTAGGTTCATTTTTTAAGCTTCCTGCAATTATATGTTGTTAGCCAAGGTGTGTTTATTATTTTGTAGCAGAAGTATAGATTCTTCCAATGCATTTTACTTTCCTGCAGCATAGGTGTTATGACTCCTAAAGGAACTTAGTGTACAAACTGTGTTGGCCCATTTCAAGTCCTACATCCCTAGGTTGACAATTTAAGTGTATTTCATGATGGAAATGGTAATCTTTAGAATAGATATACTATCTTTGAAGGAGAGACAATGGTGTGATTATCTTCATCTATTGTGGAACCATACAGGATGATTGTAATATTAACTCATACAAGACCAGACATATCACATGCAATTGGAATTGTTGCAAGATTTCAAGTTGATCCCAGAGAATCACATTATACAACAGTTTAAAGGATACACAGGTACTTAAGAGGCACAATTGAATATGGATTGTTGTATGAAAATCTGATAACTTTACCCTATGTGCATATACAGATGCAGATTGGGGAGGTAGTGTTGATGACAAAAAGAGTACAAGTGGTGGAGCATTTTTCCTTGGAGGAAGATTGGTTTCTTGGCGAAGAAAGAAGTAAAACTGTATTTCACAGAGCACAACAGAAGTAGAGTATGTAGCAACAGCAAACAATTGTAATCACATAATTTGGATGAAATTTTTTTTGAAGGATGTTGGAATAAAATTTGATAAGCCTATTGTTATACATTGTGATAACACTAGTACAGTTAGTATGTCTAAGAACCCTGTACTACATTCTAAAACAAAACATATAGAAATAAAGTATCATGTAGTGAGAGAGAAAGTTGCAGAGAAAGAAGTCAAACTGGAGTATATAAGCACAAAAGAGAAGATTCTATATATATTTACAAATCCTTTTCCTAAGGATACATTTGAGTATCTGAGAGGTATGCTTGGGGTTATGCCCTAGCCTACTTTTGAGAAGTGATGCAGATTGTTGCATCAGTCCAGTAGTATATGAGCCTTATCTTTCTTTTGGACTGGATGTTGGTACTTCCTCTATGGGGGAGTATGTTTTTCTGACCTAAGTCATGAGGACTCTAGTGAATGTATTTTCTGAAAAGTGTCTTTTGACATTGAAGTTGTTGTAACATAGTGATGTAGCATTTGTCATTGATGTCAATGGGGGAGAAGGATACATGAAAAACCATCTAGTTAAAGAGAACGTGAGGGAGAAGGTTAAAAGCAATATAAAATGGAAAACTAAAAAGATTTGAAGCATGAATAGGAAAATGAAGCAAGATTTGATTGATGAAGAGGACTTGGAAATCATTTCAAAGCAACAGTGTTGGTATTCATGGAATTTGGATGTTTTTTCATCTATGTTGCCATCAATGCCAATAGGGGAGATTGTTAGGAATGAATGTTGAATATATCCTATGGGGGAGTATTCGTATTGATTCTATAGCAGTTGTTGTTGCATTCATGACTGTGATTGTCATTGATGTCAACACAGTAATCTACTGAAGATTAGTAGAGAAGCAGACAATGTTTGAGTTAGCGCACGTGGGATATTGAAGATCAAGCTATGCAGAGTTGAGGACTTAATTTATGACGTTTCATATAATTTTGGTTAAGAGCGCATATGGAAATTCATCTATTCATGATAGTTATGTGTAATTCAGTGGAAGCAGTATTCAGGTAGTGTTCCTGAGTAGTGGTTTGTGAAAATTGGATGATATCTCCTAATCAGGATATAATTTGAGCATGCAAAGTTGTAAAAATGATGAAGACATGATGATTGTGACATGGATGTGATAGCAAGGTTAGAGGTCGCATGAGTGGAGTTATCTTAATTGGAAGCTGACAGTTTTATGTAATTGTAGAATTTTTTGTAATGTGTGAAAGATTTTATTTTGTAATTTGTATGCCAAATCATTTGTAATTATTTGAGTTTGGTATAAAGGAAGGATTGATTTCCTTATTGTAATGTGTAATTGTAATGTAAGATTGTGTGAAAGTGAATTGTGGAATTGTGGAATACTTGTTGTAAGAGGATATGCGAAGTATAGAGATCTGGTATTAAGATCTGATGAAGCAGTTGGTGTGGTTTGGCACAGTCAGAGGAGAAGTGATAAGTTATTGAGATCAGTAATCTTTTGGTATTATTCTATTGAGTAATACAAAGATTAGTTAGACAATGAGTTTAGTGATCTTGCCCTTGAATTTGTTTGGACAGTGGGTCAATCTATCTTCAATAACTCCTAACAGGGTTAGAATCTTTTAGTAGGGATTCAAAGTCTCCTAATAGGGACTGATATGTACTGAATGCATTTCATAAGACTCCTAACAGATTCCATCCTCTCATAGGGAACTTTCATATTAGTGCATCTTTTGTGGGCATCATTCCCACCGAGGTTTACTCTTTGATCAAGAGGTTCCCTAGTCAACATATCTTGTTGTCTTCTAGATCTGCAATCTACCATATTTTGTTCCTCTTGTACTTTGGCATCCTGATGATGGATCATGTAGTTTGATCTGAAACGTTGATGGTTAAAAGAACTCTACACAATCAAATCCAGAAACTGATATAGTATTATACATGGATTGTGGAAATCTAATAGATGTAACATATCTTGTGTTATTATGTTGTTGTGTATGTATATCTTTCTATGGTTGTTAATCACATTGCTTACATGGTTAAAATCTATTAAAGGTGATAAAAGTTGTATTTATCTAATAACTGATTCACACCCGCCCCCCCCCCCCCCCCCCCCCCCCCCCTCCCCCCCCCGCCCCTCTTAGTTATCTTGGTGGACTTTACTTTCTAACATAGATGGACCTCACTGTGTCTGAGTTTTTGGGTAAAGAAGTAGACCCCATCATAAAGCAGGCCAGTGAGACTTTTTTATAAGATGATAATTTTTTTAAGACAAGGGCATTCTTCCAATTCTTATGGAGAATGCACATTAATCAATATAAGGAATTATGTGAGAAGAAGAAAGAAGAGTTGCCTGATAGGGATGTTAATGAGATAGAAAATAAAATAAAGGGGGAATTGATAAATTAATATGAGAAGATGACACTAGAAGAAGGTAGATCCATGGTGCATACTGCATGAGTGTTGATTCTCTCCGAGTGGGATATAGCTGATGCAGTAGATTTTGATGTGGTGAGGAAGTAGACGACCACTGTACACTCTACCATTGAGGAGGCACAAGAAGCAACTAAGGGAGTGGTATTTAATGATGACCATGCTTACCTTGTAATGTGGTCTCTTAAAAGAGAAGAGAATAGAAAAATAAATGAGGCATACCCCATTGAATACTTTGGAAATCTGCTAGTAAAAAGAGTTGGGGATACTTCAATAGTTGAGGCTTCCAATGTAGTCTTGGAGACTACAAAATTTAATCTTAAGGTTGCAAAGAGGGAAGCACAAGAGAAAGAAGAACAAAGAATAAAGTTTGAAACCCTTTTCAAGGCCTACAATGATCTAAAGGTAGTGGTAATAGAAAAAGACAAGCTAATTACATAAATGACTGGATCACTGGATTGTAGGTCCTCTCAAATGTTGCTTGCCAACCAGCCTACGGTACCCTATTCTTCAAGTCCAATTGTTGAGTTCCCTCTATCCCCATTCCCCGAGCCAAATATTGAGGCAAGAGTCAATTGGGAAAAATAAAAATTGGAGGAAGAAAGAGAGAGAGATTAAAAGAGATCAGAGAGAGCCTGACAGAGGAAAGAGATCTACATAGGAAGGCCAAGAGTAAAATTGATTAGAAGTATGAGGAAAAGATCAAGGAGACAGTGTTGCAGTTTTCTTGAAGCCTTGAGCCCATAATGCTTTATGATCATGCAAAGAGACTGGACGTTATTTTGAATTCCTTGTTAGAGGAAAAGGCCAAATTAAAGCCAATTTTGGATAAATGGGTACAAAGGCACTCAAATTTGAAATTATTTTAATTTTTATCCAAAGGTCAAGATAGTCCTGACTCAGCAATAAAGCCTTTGCATAAGTTCGTAAAAAGTTTGGTGGAAATCAGATAGGGATTGATAATTTGGAGAGAAAGTCCAATCTTTTAAAAGGGGAATTGACTACTGTAAATTGTGAACTAATTCCAAGAGTTTTTATAAGGAATGGAAAATTAAAGGAATTGGTGAAGTGGATAGAAAAGTTAGATGATGAATTATCAATAAGGATGAATAGTATTCTAACTCTCAAAAGCACTATTTTATTTTGTCCAAACAATTGAAGTGATAGAAGGGGCCAGGTCTCGGTTTGGGTACTTGAAGACAGAGATTGAGTAAATAAAAAACAAATGGTAGGACTTATCTGGTAGAAAGGCTGAAATTATTGGTTTCTCATTTCCAAATGAAGAAGTATTCAATGCTTGGTAGTGCCAATACATTCCCCATATTAAGAAAGATAGCACTCCATCTATTTCTTGAATGAAGCAAAGGGTGGTGGTTCAAATTTTTGGTTGGTAAGAGTCAAGATGTAATAAATGCAAAGAATTTCTTAAAGATGAAGAGAATGAGATCAGTTGAATGCATCGAGGAGTTAAATGAAGGCTCAAAGGAGGTGGCTAATCTATGTAGATATCTACAAAGGTCTCCAAAATCACATTTTGTCATTTATTGTAAATCCTGCGTGGTTGTTCAAAATCTGAAGATTAGTTTTTGTTTGTCCTAAAAGATCGAATGCTTGTTGCAATCCTTGTATATAAAAGAATTTTTCAAGATCATTTCGAGGCATTGAGAATTACATGTTATGAGAGTATATTTTGTAAATGGTAGTGTCAGTCAAAGATTCTAGTTTTTGTAACATTTTTTTGTCAATAGAAGGAAAAAAAATTGTAAGTTTTTGTCATTATTCAAGAAGCCCTGTATTTTTTAAAAATAAATTATACTCTAAGACAGGGTTCATTATACTAAATACAAATATCTTATTGGTAACTCTTGTATGTGTCAAATCTTACGAGTCTTGAATTTTTTGTTTTCAAATTATTGCCCAATGAACCTTAAGGCACTTCTTTTTGTAAGTTGCTTGGAAGATTGCACAGCTTGTGCATTTTTTGCAACCGATATGTATCGATTAGCTTTTTCTTAATACTTAATGCCAAATGTAGGATTAAAAGGAATTTGATCTAATTTTAAATGTTAAAATTGTTTGGTACGTAAATAACACTTAAAAGATATGGTTTTATTCGATGAGAAGTAAAGACATGTGTGGGGAAAACTACAGATTGATAATTTTCAACATTCAATCAAACAAAACCAAAGTATATGAACTTTTTGGTTTTCTTTACATATCTTGCTAACAATATTTTGTTCAGATCTACATTATTATACTCTTTTAACCAAAGAGTATCATACTAAATTGTATTACCATTATGTTAATGCATTTAAGCATGTTTCTTCTTCTTTCCGTCTTGCAACATGTGGACTTAATTACATGCGTGAATATCTTTCAAAATTGAAATTTGGATGGATGCAAAGTTCTGATAGCTCATGAACTCTTGAAAGAGTTGTAAAGGTTAATCGTTGTCGTTCTATGCTTTCAATGTCAATTTTTTCCTTTTGAAGTGAAAGTCCTTATGATTTGTGTATTGTTAATTCCCAAGACATTTGTAAAGGTATTTGATGGTGGCAACCCCTATTAATTGGTGTGATTGGAATATTGTTTGGATTACTCTGATCCCAAGTTGGACCTATGTAATTAATAAATTGAACCACAACTACTAAGGGAAGTTGTGGTGGTTTTTCACCATCATTATATACAATTTATTTTACTTCTCCTATAGCACCATTAACAAGTCCTGTTTGAACCCATAGATTAGTACATAGCATAACTTGTTGGCCAATACATAAGAGAATGTGAGATTGAAGTTGTTCTTCATTTGCATGTGAGCTTTGTAAATCTTTTAGTTGTTCTACTATCAAAAGAGCTACTAGTTGTTGCAAAGATAATAATATACATTTATTATGTAGGGCAACCATTTCATTAGTTTCAAAAAGGTGTATTTTAGAATGGAAATATGTTTGTTCTTCTTTACTGAGAGTAGTACTTGTCTATGACATGAGCAGATTTCAATCTGCAATTATTGGTTATGCATTCCTTAGATTTGAAAGAAGATAACAAAATTATATTTGAATAGTTGTGTTTCCAACCTGACAAAAATTAGCCTCTAATGTGATCACTTTTCTAAATGACCATCATAGTTGTCTACCATATGAATTTGAAGCATACATTGGAATGCCTTTAACTAGAGGAAGCTGACCTAAATCACCAAAAAGGATCATTGAACGGCCTCCAAAAGGAATATGGTTGCTATTTGGGAATGCTTCTCTCAATTTTATATCAATTATTTCAAACAATTTAGGACCAATACAACTCATTTAATCTATAATAATATATTGAACATAATACATATTTTCCTATAACATTGTCAGTGATTGACCTTGTAGTGGTACCATTTCTCTGATGGGAATGCGTAGAGTAGGATGAATTGTTGATGCCTTGATGTTAAATGCTACAACTCCTATCGGTTCAAGAAGTAGAACATGTGACTATCCATTGGCTGCTGATTGCATGAGAGTAGCTTTGATTTGAGCGATCAGATGATATTTTATAGTGCCAACAATGCCATGTACAATTAGTTGTAGTGGTGGTTCTAAAGTTGTTGTATGTCTGTGTGATATAATAATATCATATACTTTTTGTTGTTGGATAGATAATTTAGAATGAGATCACTCATGCATAACTGGATTCTATGAAAGTTTTGTTGATTTGATTGTATGAAAGTTGTAGTTGTTGCTTTCTCTGAAGTATTCATCTGAATTTCCATCCAATTATTCACAGAAACAAATTCTCGATATCCAAGCATATCTAATTCATTTAGATGTATAGGTATGCCTGGATATAATCTTGATAATACTTTCCATTCATTTGGTATACTATCTTACATTATATATGCATTTGTTGAAGTACTTGTAGGATCATGTGCTTCTTCTGCCTCTGAATGTGTTCGTCATATATGACATGGATGATATGTCCTTGAAAAATATTCCCATTGTTCTATTATTCCTTCAGCTAATGCTGTAAAATATAGTTCAATATTGCAGAATGGTTTGTATAGTAACAGTTCACTCCAACAAAATATTTGATAAGAGATGTCCTCTTTTGAAGGGATGCTGATGAATCTAGGTGAGACTCTAACTATTCAAGGTGTACTTCTTTCCTTCCATTGTTTCTCTTTTTGATTAGTTCTGAATGTCCATCTTTTGGTTATTTCAATAAGTGAGAACATTTCTAAATATGGTGGACGTGCCATATAAGCTTCAATTTGGTTATGGCATAAAATTGTTAGCATGTCTAATATAGGTAGACGTTGAAGGTTTTTTTGGTTAACATTCAAAGATACAAATTGTCTACTACATAAGAATAAGGGAAGCTTTTGTAGTAGATGTTAGGTTTCTTGGGCTCCTATATCATGGTCAACAAGATTTTCAAGAAGCATTCTTTGAAGTGCAGTTGGTGCGGGCATGACAGAATTGAAAGTTGATGAAATTCTAGATAATATTGCATGACATGTTTCTGATTTAGTTTCTGCTTTTGCTACATATTTTGCTATGTATTTGATAATTGCATCAATTGAAAGAAAAGGTTGACAATTTATATTTCCTCTCCAAATGGAAAGCATCTGAATGTTATGTAAGTTTAGTCGATCATCATTACGAGTTGTTGTATGTTTAGGTTCTCCCTTATCTGTATGTGTTAATTGTGAAGTTTATTGTATGGTCCATGGAGCTTTATAATGGCGTGCAGCAACAACACCTTTCCTTCTTAAACATGTCTGTAGAGAACATTTTGTGTGGTGTTGAACACGCTTAACCAATTCATAGTAATAAGAAATTGCATCTGTTGCATATATCATTTCACTATCCATCAAACAAGGATCTTGAATAGAATTGCAATGGATGCCTTGATTTCTTTGTTGTATGCTTTGTGGATTCCATGCAAATACATATTGGTCTATGTAATCTAATGCATTCTGCATTGAAAGATTGTTATCCCATTGTAAATTTTGAATATCTGGTGAATGTGGTAATTAACTAGATGAAGCCATGAATATGTGGAGAACCTCTATGTTTCCATTCAGAGCTGATAGATATCTTAGAACTAATAAATATAACAAGAAATTGTATAGAAACTAATAACATTGGAAGAAGTTTGTTTACCTGCACCAATAGTCAGCTGCACCGAGCATTTTTGGCAAAACTTCTTCTCGAAATACAGTGAATCTATGATGCATGTAGACAGCTGTTAGATGAGTATTTTGGATAATATTTTGTATTCGCCATCTAGTAGCCATAGATGGAATTTTTTGTCTATTGGATGGCATGACATTGTGTAAATCATGCCATTTTGTATTTGCAACACTTAAGGTAAAGAAAAGTGTAGGACAACCAACTTGAATGACCATGCTTGTTAGTTCTTCTCATCACTAATTCCAAAAGGATCTAGTTCCATGTACAGAAGACCCAAATCTCATCATTTGATCTGCCAGTTTATCATCAGGTACATCTTGTAACCTTTGACAGAGATCTACAATTGATACAGGTAAAGATCCATCCAATTGTTTACGAACAAAAATAGTTGGTGTGGCCTGGCTTCGGTGATGCATGATAATATTCAATATAAAGTACCGAAATCTTGAATGTTGCCCAAATCTATTATCATAGTATCGTAGAAGGTGAAGAGCATAATCATGGAGCTTTACTTCATTGATATGTTGTTGTTTGAATGCAGCCATTCCTTTGGGAAAAAAAGTTGGGAATGCCATTACAAATAATCCTTCAGTGGTGTATTCATTTATAGGAGAAGGTGAGATGGTGGACCATGCAATAGAATCTTTTATTTGACCTTCACCTAAATGCAATAAAGATAGTATTTCTTCCATTTCTCTATGTGGTGCAGGTAGATTACAAACAAATGAACTGTTAATTTCTACAATGTCATGAAATGCATCTTCTTTTGTTACATCTAACACATAGGAGTTGTCTTCAATTGGATGACTGTTTTCCATTGTATTAAAAAGAAGGCCTGAAATATCATTAGATTGTAAGGGAAATGATGCTAGAGCATTTTCATCTAATTGTACATCCTTATAGTATGGGTCATTGCATATTTTATATTTCAAAGCTTAATAAACATGACTTCTACTAACATAGAAACTATCTTTTTGATTACCTATGCTCTCTTTGTTAACAATGATTATATCCAATGCATCTACACATCTAGGCAATAATGTTGTGATTGTGGAGACATCTTGAGGAAAATAGATAGTGTGACCGTTGTATTTTAGTTGACCACCTTTTGCATATGTAACTTGAAGGATAGGACTTATTATTTCTATCAACATCTATTCAATCTGTGTTAATATTTTCAAACACAGTGGTTGTTCACCTGGATCCATATTGTTCCATTTTGAGAATCGATGCGCATCTTTTTCAAAATTGCATCTATAGCATATTAAATTTTTATCTGATATTCGTATTTTAATTTCAGGATATCTTTCCATACAAACAGAACACTTCACAATGTTTGAAATAACATCTATATTTGTACAGATTTATTTTTTGGCATCGTAATAATTTTGACAGAAAGGTGGACACCCAATATGTTCAACTGTATTAATGGATGTTGTATGTTCTATATTAAAATCAGGCATTTCAATTTGTAATAAGGAAGGACTTGAAAGAACATAATTTGTTAGTGTATATGAATTTGGAAGCTGTACTATTTGCAATTGAGGTGATGCACTGGAAGAAAGTACATTGGATGTTGATAATGCAAGTTCAATATTTTTGGGAAGTTTCTCATCTTTTTTTGTTAATAACTATTTTCTTTGCATGATATCTTGCTTGCTGCATTTCACTTATGTGATTACGCTTAGCTTCTCTTTGATTATTTTCATCATCCATGACTGCATACGTAGTCCTCTATATATATCTGAGATATTTGAAAATTGTAAAGTTAAAAACAATATTGTCATATCAAAATGTAATCTAAAAGCTGTCATGGTAAATTTGGAAATATTGTTTGCATGTACTTTTGATGCAGGAGCATCCTGGGTGTAAGAGCAATCTTGCATCACCCAAAAATATTTCTGTTTTTATATTCAATAAGGGCTATTTTGTGCAGAGCTGCTATTTGTAGAAAGTTACTATTTTTGGTAATTTTCGTATGTGCTCAGAATGATATGATTTCTTTCTTGGAGGTTGATTTTGGTCATATAAGTCTGCCAGTAAAGTTTCATTGCCAGATCAAGTGTATATTGGAAGATATTGAAGATTTTTGGTATTGGCAGCAGGGGACAGAAACTTTGAACTCATTTTTGAAGGCTTTAGAGGCCCCGGATGAGGTCGAATTTTGGGCTGAATGAAGCTTGCTTAATTCAAGCGTTGTAGAGCTCCTCGCGCCCTTTCCGAAATGGGGTTACAATAGTCAATCGGGTCAACTGGTGATGACTTATGGTCTTCGGAAGCTGGGTCACCTGAAATGGCGGAAAATGATTTTTCTTCAAAATTTCTATTCGGGTTTCAAAAGTTACTTTGAGCCGACTTTAATGTAATAAATTGAAAAATAAAATAATTCTAAGTTTGGTCGGCCCTTAGGGCTAAATTTCTGGAACCTTCTCGGGTGGTGAAAATTGCCTATATAAGGAAGGCTGTATTATTGTCTTAGGCAGTTCAGAATAGTTCTGGGTAGTAGATCTGGGTATTGATTCGAGGCTTTGTCCTACAGAATATTGTAAGGGAATGCCCATGTGGCTTTGCATATTGTAATTCTGAAAGTTTGTAATTCCACATTTGTGGAGATAATAAGAAGCCAATTTTCTGTTCTTGCATATTGTTGTTGTTTCTCTATTTCTGTTATGTGTTTGTGGTATTAAGGGGAGCACCCTTCATCAACTTTGTATGCATTATATAGTGACATAAAGTAAATAGTGAATTTGTACATAATATGTGACAACATTTTTCTATATACATATAAAATGATAACAAATAACAATATTAAACAAGAGAATATATATTTAAAGATATTCATTATTTGTGTATTACATCGTATGAATATATATGAAAAAATTTATGTATTACATAGTATGAAAATGATACAGTATATTCTCAAATTTACATACATAGAAAAACATGTGAGTATACATATGTTCAATATTACAGGTAAAGTATGCTCTTAGGCAAGCTTCAAAGCAGAACAACTATGCTTTGCATTTTTTCACTAGAAAATATAGATATTTTGATACTTAGATCAAATACAAATTGGGATTCATAAATATTATCTAGAAGTCATTTATCTACACCAGGTTCAGCAAGGAGAAGCTGAAAATCTTCTGCAGGAACACCCAATAAAGAATTTGTCAAGTTTTTAAGGTAGTAATGTTTTGAAGTTCCCCTGATGTGTTTTGCAAGTCCATATTAAGCATGTAGCTGAAATCACATACTAGGATATCAACACAACATTTTGGACATTCATATGTGCCTGCATAATTTCGAGTAAATTTTTTTTTACATTTTTTTGCATCCACCATTCATGGACATGAAAGATAGTAAAAGTTATCTAAATCAATTTTATATATTTTGGCTGTGACACAAACAAGAACCATGGAGTGAAGGTCTTTTTTACAAATGGAAGACATTGTCTGTGGATTTGTAAATTTTGGAACTAACTTTTTCTCTTTAGTCAGAGAAATGGAGGATTGGTCTTCTCCTATTTCTGTACACCATGTCAGTAGAGCAGTAGCCTTAGTTAAATTTGGATTGACTACAATAGTAGTTGAGAAAACAATATCCAGGGATTTACCAGACCATGAAAGCAAACAACCAGATTTAATTAAAAGAACAGTTGTTTTTCCTTCCGTGAATAAATTAAGGATTTATTTTCCTTCATTTTCACAATGATGACCCCATAGAGTCACATCAATAGAGTAGCCAGACATATCTTTTATTCTTCTATTACATTTTTTTATTTTAGTGCCATTCTTTTTCCGAATGGTACTTGCAGGATTGATAGACACAACAACTCTGATGACATCTACAAGGGAATCAACATGAAAATTTTCTATAGATTCAATGCTTTTGATATGGTAATTATGTTTGGGAATTGTAGATTGCACACATGTTGAAGGTATGATTTTTGAAGAACTATGGAGAACTATTTCATACAGATTGGTGGAACTAGTAAATTTGGTGTTTGCAACTTTCACAGTGCCATTAGAAATCAAGTAAAGATTATTTGATTGAATAACATCATAGAATTTATCAACCAATTCATTGAAACAAGTCGCATGTATTCTAGATCCTTCTTTTCCTATAAAGTCAAAACCAAATACTTTACCCTCTTTAGACACTTTCTTGAAACAATGGATAGCTATTTTTTGTAAGGCTCGACCCTCAATAGACCAAAACTTATGGTATGGGGTCATAATTTTAATGGGAATTATGTTAGATGAAGAAGCATCTAAAATATTGTGATTTCTAAATGATGGTGTCTATCTAGTTCCTTGTAGCATAGGTACTGGAGACCCAATAATGTCTCCATTATTTGAAACTACATGCAAATTATCAATTAGGATAGCTCTGCAAGTATAAACAAAATACATATTTAGTAAGGCTTTATAATGGGATTTTCATAAGTACAATATAAAATAGAAAGATAATTGTCATACATGAAATTGTGGAGTAGCTTGCAAGAGTATTCTTTGATGCAAACAATAGAACCTTTAACTAAAGCCTCTTCCACTACAAGTATGTTAAATTGTTTCGGTAGGAGGGAAAAGTGTGTGTGTAGATCATCAGAGAGTTTGATATAGTATTTTGTACTTGTAAAATGTTGTTGTTCAATACAATGTATTGATATAATTTGGAAACATGGTTCCACGATAGATATACCATCCATTATCTGACTGATTGCTCCCGTTGTTAGCAAGGCCATTTTTGTTGCCTAATTAATGGTAGATAGTATGTCATCAGTAATTGAAACTATATCATAATTATTTACACTATATTCGTCATTTTTGCAATCTAAAAACAAATGTGTACATATCATGTTTTGAGACAAATAACCTGTCCAATGTTGATAGCATACAAATAACCTATTTAATATTCACTTTTGAACTGTTATTCTTTAAAATAATATGTAGACTATTATCAAATCTTTAACATTTTGAAAACATATCCACGATCAAGAAATATAAATTGACAAAATATAAGAATCGTAGAAAATGAAGAACTGAAAAAAATGTAATTTAATTAACCTGTGATAATAATGCACTCCTAATCAAGAATTTGAAATGTTTTGATGGTCACAGAAATGTATAAATTCAAATCTATATCAACGGTTCTGTAAAAGATGTCGTTGATTCAGTAAACTATTTGTAGAACAATTTATATATAGGTTGTGATGGCGGTGAAACAAGGCGACCATCATGAAGAGAAAAAGAGGTGATTCTTACCAATGAAAACTTCAAACATTGAATGCAATTTAATAAATATTCAACAACTATCAGGTATAGAAGGAAAAACTACAGATACAACGATGATAAGTATTAATTGATATGCAATAAATAGTCACTGTGAATCATCAAAGGGCTAGAAATGTCGATGCCCAAAAATCATTGATGTTTAATCATTACTAATGGTGTCATGCATATTTTTAAAAGTGATTTCAAAGATATAACAGAACTATTTAATATCTAGTTGATATATCACTAAAATCATATGTAATCGTAATTATTTTATACAGAACTATTTAACAGACATTAAAATATCATTTGAATCATTTTCACATGTATCATTTCTAGTTAAAATATCATCTGATTCATTTTTTCATGTACCATTTGTATTATAAAATGTCACATTTCAATTATTCAATCTCTACCTCATGCCACAATTGTGAATAAAGGAACGATAATTGCAACTGCAAAAACAATCAGGTGTAGTGGGCTTGGAAATACAATGTAATAGGAATGTACTATTTGATATAATCTGACTGTAGGTGTGAAACCTTCATCAGAAGTTACAAGGAGTTTATTCTTTGTGGGATTATGCCTTTGCACCACGTGTCTTTCAATGATGTCAGATGTTACTAGGACTGAACTTCGTTACAACGATAAAGGCATACATCTTCACAAGCATCCAATAGTTGTCGTTATCTCGGGGGGGGGGGGGGGGGAAGATGCAAGGTCTTTAACGATCAAGAGATCACCCTTGTCATACGCATGTCCTTATTTATTAGTAGGTCCACAGAGTTACAAATTGTTAAAGAACCGTAAGATGCAAGAAGGACCGCTAGTAGGTGTGAAACCTTGATCGAAACTTACAAACTGTTTACTCTTCATGGGATGATGCCTTTGTGCCACGTGTCTCATGATGATATCACATGTCACTGGGGTTGAATTACATTACAATGATAAAGATATACATCTTTACACACATCTAATATTTGGTGTTATCTCACGAAAAAATGATGCAAGTTTGTTAATGTTTGTGGGTGATTAACGAAGCGATAGAGAATCATGAGATGGAAGCGGGATCGACGGTAGGCGTAAAGCCTTGAGCGAAAAGTGACCGAAAGATAGGCATCATAGAATCACATTTTGTTGACAAGTGTTATGACCGCCGAAAAGTCAAAATGAACCCTGATTTAATGCATGGCTTAAATGGAATGTTCTTATTGGTCGATAGAAATGACTTCAGTGGTCAATTCTTTGGTGGCCGTTTGATAAGGTACAAAAGTAAAGATCAAGGGGCCAATTTTGAAATTTGAACTAAACTGACAAAATTCTCTGTAAACGTTGCGACAACAGATTTAAGGAATGATGGTTTAATTGGCTATAATGCAAACTAAATACAAAATGGCACGACACAATAATAATTAAGATAACTTCATTCTCAAAATAAAGTGATGTTGCTAAAATCCTTTCGTACTATTTATCTCGAAGATATTTATGCATACGTAAACTAGGGTTTGAACCCCTAATTTGTCAAAGCCTTCCCCACAGTTACTTTTAAGGGTCTTATCACCAAAACTTGGTTTACCAAAAAGCCAAAATGTTTTTATTTTATATTAAAATAGATATATAATTATTAAATCTAATTTAATTTAAATATCAAGGACAACAAAAATTTCAATTGTCTCGCATGCCTATTGAACACTAAGAACCATTGATGTTGTTAACCCAAGTCGATGCATTTCATATAAGGAATGCCTTTGGCGTAATAAAAGAAGTCCTATATTTTTTAATTTCCTTATTTATTCATAAGGCAGGGAGTCGAGCTACAACTCTTGTAGCTCTTGTTAAAGTTGCTATCTCATATTTACGTGTATTTAGGAAATCAAGTCACTTGCTTTAGGCTTAAAATTGAAGAATCAAATCCTCTCTCATTTTTTTGAACTCATCTTTTAGTCTTAGGGAATACAGGAATAGATTCTTTATAATTTAAAAATTAGTGAAAAGTTTAGTCCTAAGTTAGTTAAGTATTTATGTCATGTAAATTTATATGATTTTATTAAATACTTATTTGTAGCATTATTGTTTAAATGTTAATTTAATATAGTATTTTTTGGTAGTGTAAAATATTAGTTAGGATTAAGTAAATTAATTTATGTTTAGAGTAATTGGGTAATTTAAAATTTTATTTTCTATTGTTAAATAATAGATAAAATTTAGCATGGTGGTTTTGCTAAAGTAATATATGGTTACACTATTTAACCCCCCCTCTCAATGTCTTATCATACTAAGAATTGGTATCAGAGCTTTGTGCCCTTGAAGAAGCCTAACTTCTTGGGGTAATGATGCAGTTGCATTCTTAGGTATTCAAAAAATCTACATAATGGTGTGTTGAAGTGGTTCTGTGTTACTTGGTTGTAGCTTTGACTGAGGATCTCGGTCATTGAAGAGGCTCGGTCAATGAAGGAACTCGGTAAACCTCTGGCACTCGGTGGAACATGTACTCGATGATGCTTGTAGTGCTCGGTCGATGTGCTTGCTCGATTATGCTTGGCATGCTCGGTAGTTCTAGTTTACCGATTGGAGTTCTTGAAGTTTTGGTTGGCCGACTTGGTGTATTTAATGTTGGTAGCTTGTGTTGTATTCTCCTATGTGGATCTAGAGGCCAACATGGAGAATTAATTATTTGTAGGGCTATTTGAGAGCCGACTGTTGTTGCATTTAATATTTGTTTTGTAGTAGAAGCTAACTTGGCTTAGGAGTTAATTGTTTCTTCCATCTGACTTGTGGTTGAAGAAATATATTTAAGGAGTGTTTGGGTAGTTTTTTAGGGAGCCAATCAGTGGGAGTAAGAAAGAAGGATAATAATTGGATCCTGCGAGATCCTGAAGATCAGATTGTTTATCAGGTAGTTGTAATAGTAGAGCTAGTGGTTTGCATGCTTGGAGACAAGGAGATTTCTTGGAGGCTTGCGAGCTCAAGTTTAGATCTGCCTTAGTATTTCCCATTGGTTGCTGATGTGTTTCAGAGCTAGACTAGCTAGGAGATTGTAGAAATACTTTTGTAAGTGATTGTATTTGGCCCTAACTCGAAAGGCCTTACAGTCGAGCATGTTGAATGAAATTCTATTTGAAATATTATATTGTTGTATTCTGTTGTGGTTTTTGTTTTTGTTATTGCTGATGTAGACTTTGATTGTCCATTCTGGGATAATCCTTGTCTGCCCTGCATCAGGTGGTATCAAAGCTTGAAGTTATTGAGTGTGTAAATTGATTGCCGAGTTGACGTAGTTTGCACTAGGACCTTGAGTTGGTGATTTGTTGCCTTGGTTTTTTCAAAGATCTTGAAGGATGCCTCTGAGAAGATTGGACCCTAGGGCAATTGTAGATCTTTGTGATGTTGTGGAATTGAAGATTACAAATAAAGTTAAAGTCAATTTCAGATCTAAGATGGAACTGATGAAGAATGACATGACCGTTGAGGTCATGAGAGCTATTGCTGGTATGCTGAGGAATCTTGGCATTGAAGATGGTTATGAGGAAGCTATTGAAGACTTTGAAGTTGTTGGATCTAGTGGAGATGATCAGAGAGATAGATCTGGTGAAGACAGGACTGGTCAGTTGCATAGATTTGGAGCTCGGTTAAGTACTAGTTACCGAATGGAAGTTTTTACTTTCTCTGGTACTTTGAGACCTGAGGATTTGATTGATTGGATTGGTGAACTAGAAGATTTCTTTGAGCTTGAAGAAATTGAAGATCCTCTTAGAGTAAGATTGGCACAAACTAAATTGAAAGGACTTGTTGCCCTTTGGTGGAAAGAATTACAAAGAGATAGAAAAGATGAAGGTGAAATGAAGATCAATCAATGGAGGTTGATGGTGACTAAATTGAAAGCTAAGTTCATACCTACCTACTATGAGCTTGAATTGTTTAAGAAGTTGCAAAATCTGAAGCAAAAAGATTTAACTGTGGAGGACTATACCGAAGAGTTCTATAAGTTGAGTATTCGGTCTAGACACAGAGAACTTGGTAAAGAAAAGGTAGCTCGGTATGTGAATGGTTTGAGATTCAATATTCAGGATGAGATTGGTATGTTGAAGATTGATTCGGTTGAGGATGCTTATTAGTATGCTCTAAAGGTAAAAGATAAGTTGAAGAGGAGACAACATGGTAATTCCTGAGGGAAGGAGAAGCTTGATCACTCGGTGAAGGATAAACTGACTGTTGAAGATGAACTGAAACCTGTGGAGCTGAAAAAGAAGACAGGTAAGGTTATCTTTAAAGGCACTTGTTATAATTGTGGTGAAGGACATAGATCTTTTGAGTGCACATAGAAGAAGTTTGGTGATCGAAGGAATGTTGTGGTGAATGAGAACATTCAAAATGAACCTGAATTTGAGAACTTGCTGGTTCAAAGAACATTTCTCAGTGCAAAGGTGGAACCTTGTTAGAGGAGTAATTTGTTCATAACTCGGTGCAAGTCAAGAGGTAAACTTTGTGATGTGATTGTCGATAGTGGTAGTACTGATAACCTTGTAGCTAAGGAGATGGTTCAGAAACTTGGTTTGAAGAGGATGAGACATCCTTATCCTTATAGGATTGGTTGGTTGCAAGATGTTCATGCTCTAGAAGTGAGGGATCAATGTCTTTTTTATTTTTAGATTGGCCAGTATAAGGATCAAGTGTTGTGTGATATTGTGGATATGAGTAGTTGTCACATATTGCTCGGTAGGCCTTGGAAGTATGATTGTAGAGCTATGTATAATTGTGTCAAGAATGTATTTACTGTTGAGAAGGATGACAAGAAGTTTTCCTTGATGCCTTTGTTGGATGCAACACTCGATAGGAGAAACCTGAGCTTTGGTAGCCGAGATGTGTTAAAGAATTATGAAAGGACTGATTAGTATGGAGAACAAACTTGTGTGTTATCAAGGAAAGACTTGAAAAGACAAATGAAGAAGAAGTGGAAGAGTATGCAAGGTGAAGACTCGAAGGACTTGTATGTGAAGAACCAGTTTGGGGTTTATGTGCTGAATCCCGAAAGATATTCTTCTAGCCTATGAGAACATCTTTTTGAACCTGGAATGTATGATGTAGTGGCATTCTTGGGTGTTCAGTGAATCTGCATGGTGGTGTGTTGAAGTGGTTCTATGTTACTCAGTTGAATCTTTGACCGAGGATCTTGGTCATTGAAGAGGATCAGTCACTGAAGGAACTCGGTAAAACCTATGGTGCTCAGTGGAACATGTACTCGATGATGCTTGTGGTGCTCAGTCGATGTGCTTGCTCGGTTATGCCTGGCATGCTCGGTTGTTTTACTGGTGCTTGGTAGTTATTGTTTACCAACTAGAGTTTTTGAAGTTTTGGTTGGCCGACTTGGTGTATTTAATATTGGTAGCTTGTGTCATATTCTCCTATGTGGATCTAGAGGCTGACATGGAGAATTAATTGTTTGTAAGGCTATTTGAGAGCCGACTAATATTGCATTTAATATTTGTTTGTAGTAGAAGCCGACTTGTCTTAGGAGTTAATTGTTTCTTCCAGCCTTGAAGAAATGTATTTAAGGAGTGTTTGGGTAGTTTTTTAGGGAGACAGTCAGTGGGAGTAACAAAGAAGGATAATAATTGGATCTTGCGAGATCTTGAAGATCAGATTGTTTATCGGGTAGTTGTAATAGCAGAGCTAGTGGTTTGCATGCTTGGAGACAAGGAGATTGCTTGGAGGCTTAAGAGCTCAAGTTTATATCTTCCTTAGTGTTTCCATCAGTTGCTAATGTGTTTCAGAGTTGGACTAGCTAGGAGATTGTAGAAATACTTTTGTAAGTGATTCTATTTGGTCCTAACTCGGAAGGCCTTAAAGTCGAGCATGTTGAATGAAATTCTAATTGAAACATTATATTGTTGTATTCCGATGTCGTTGTTGTTGTTGCTATTGCTGGTGTAGACTTGGACTATCCATTCCGGTATAATCCTTGGCTTCCCTATGTTAGGAAGATTCTTAAGGCATACATGTAGGGACTAAAAAATCAAAGATAGCTTGAGAAGCAACTTGGAAATGCTAATGAATTTATTGAGCTGTTGAAAGATCAACTCAAGAAATCAAGATCCAAGAGGGAAGAGCTTGTTAAAAAACTATCAGAGAATAGTGGATCTGAAGAGTCTGAAGCCTTGGAGGCCATAGCATTGGAGAATGAGAAACTGCATTAGGACAAGATCAACATAAAGAGAGAATTGTAAGCCTTATCCATTAAGATGGGTCAAGAGATAGAAAGGTTGTAGAATAAAACCTAAAAGTTGAGAAGGAAGAAAGGAAGGCTATATAAGAAGCCCTAAAAGATAAGGTGGATGACCTTTTCAAGTCTGAACAAGAAGTTGGTACATTTCATGCACATCTACTTGAAACAAATGAAGAAAAGAAAGAAGTCTTAATGGAGAATGAAAATCTAAAAAATGAGAATGAGAAATAGAAAGGTGTGAGTTGAAGGTTGCAAATGAATTACCGAACAAATTCAATGAAATTTCTACAAAGTTTGATGAGAAAATCAAGAATCAGAGAATGCATGGAGAGGTCCATGGCTTAGGCTATACCAGTTTGAAGTTGGTGAGTCTTCCAGAACCAAAAGGACCAAGAAAGATGCTAAGTTTGGACCAAAGGTAACCAAAAGAAGTCTTGGTAAGAGATCCTATAAACCCATGTGCTTTAATTGTCATAAGGTGGGACACACTGCTAATGTATGCAGGACCAGATCTAGTACTTTTGATGGCTATTGTTACAATTACAACAAGTATGATCATATAGCTAATGAGTGCAAGACAAGAGTGCACAATCAAAGGTCATATGTCAATAGGAAAAGTTCTTATTAGAATGAGAACTGGTGGAATGTTACATGCTCACATTGTCACAATTATGGTCACATGGCCACTAACTATAGAATAAGGACTAATAGAGGTAATGCAGGACCTTGGAGAGAAACCAGAATGACATGTCTTCATCATCACAAGATTGGACATATTGCAAGGTTTTGCAAGTCAAGAAACAACAGAGAAAATCAATCGGTTAACCAGTCAAATGATCAAAAGGGAAAACATAGTGCAACAGTGGAAGAGAGCACAAGGTAGATGAATAAAATTTGGATGAAAAAGAGTGATAGTAAATCATCAGAAGGATTTGCATCTTCACGAGGTGTGGAGAATTCGACTGATAACTAATCCTGTATCTAGCTTAGGGGGAGAAAACATTGTTAGATCTATTTTTGGACCCCCTAGAAGTGTGTGTGGTAAGTTGCATATTCAGATTCATAATGAAGTTTTGAAGTATGATATGAAGTTTATTTATTAACATAAAGTTTTGTAGTATCATAAGTTTTTTTATTAACATAAAGTTTGTGGGCAGTAAAAAATTCATGTGAAAAAGTCATTTTGGCTAGAAAGGATATTATAAGGGGGAGTCATGAAACTAGTTAGGGAGAAGTCCATTTTGTTGTGTAACGAGGAGTTATTTTCTTGTCACCGGTCAAGGGGAGTAAATTTTTGCAAGTCTTGACACTAAGTCAAATTTTTCACTAAGTGTTGCCATTAATGACAAAGGGGGAGATTGTTGGCATAATAATGAAGGCAATTGAGTCTGAATGCATAAAGCATTGTAGTGGTGTTGTCATTGCTAGAAACAAAGTACACTAAAGGTGATAGATCTACCATACCGATGGTGAAATGGATCATATAGCTAAAAGTTTCTAAGTGTTCAGTGAACTGGTGATGGTGAGCTAGTTGTGGAACATGTGATCAACAATGAAGATGCCAGTAGATCCAGGTTATGTGGTCCATGATTTATCATTGTCAATATCATATAAACCTATTTCTATGACCACATCAACTAGATTGAAGTACAAGTAAAGTTATGAGGTACAAAACTGGTGATGCCAAGGAGAATAGTTCACTGACAGGACATGTTTGATTTGATTAGTCAAGCAGTGGAATATAAGTCAAAGGTTGATTTAAGTTTTTGATGGAACATTTAGAGATGACATCAGAGAGTGGGAAAAGGTGAATTGGAACGCTCACATATTAGTTTCAAAATGTTTTTGAGGCCGACCTTGGTAAAACATTTTAGGGTTTTATGTCGTCTTGAAAAGTTGTATAAAAGATGATGTAGATCAAAAGATCAAGGGTTAAATTTGTTGTGATGATTGCATGTCATTGAAGAAGTAAGATAAAAGGTGTTAGGTGATTGGAAAGCAACGCATTGTACATAATTGCATTGGATCTATCCAGCAAAGAGTGCTACAATTAGATCATCATTTTGAGTCACTACTCAAGGCAAACCTAACAGGTTTGTAGTCTAAATCCCTTAACGAGGTTACTCCTAATAAGGTAAGCTGGATCCTAACAAGTCTAAAGATCAAATCCTTTAAAAGGGTGACTCTTAGGAGTTTCTAAATCCCTTAACCAGGTAGCTCCTAACATGGCTATTGTAATAGCTTTTAACTGGGCTAAAGATACTCTTAATCGGGTATACCCTTAACAAGGTGATGTAATGCCTTTAACATGACTAATCTTATTGTCGCAGTACTGAGATATTCATGGGTACCAATTTCCACCATGATTTTTCCCATTTGGGTTTCCATGATAAAAATCTCGTGTTATGTTGTAGTTGTTTCATTTTCTTTGCTTATGTTGTGATATCATTTGCATGTTGGCTAATTTAGAAGTTGTTTAAGAATGTTTTAAGATTTGTGGTTGCACTGATTCACCCCCCCTCTCAGTGCCTTATCATACTAACATCATTAGCAGATGAGGTGGCTAAGAAAGAAGGGGCATATTGAAGATTCTTAACAAGAGTGGTAGTGTCTGTATCCCTCCAATTTTGAATCCTATTTGTAGGAGGTAGTTTGGAGTTTGACACATTGGGAAGAACAATGGAATTTGGCTTACAATCTTTAGGCTTCGTTCTCCATTGGAGGGTCAAAGTAACTCCATGATCAACCTTAGTGTCTCGACTAGTCCCCTGTTCTAGGGTAGTGCATTCTTTGTCCTAGGGGATTTCACCATCCTCAAGGGGAACCCTACAAGGGGTCATAAGCTTCTCCTGTGGGGTCTTCTAGGCTTTAGAGTCAAGGGTTTTCATAAGGTTTAGGATACCATCCAGGAAGGCGTAGTCCTCATGCTCAAAGTCATTTTGGTTTATAGGATCAACAGGGTGCTCCTTTCTAGATGAGGAAGCCATCTCTCTCAAATGACCATTCTCTTGGCCCTTGGTTGGAGAGGAAACTTTCTCCTTCTTCTTAAGCTCCTTAGGAGGGGGAAGCTTGCAGTCTGAAATAACATGGCCATGCTTAGCACAACATTGACAATATAAGGATGCATTCTCATACACGATAGCTTGATTCCACTTGCCCCACTTTGATTTAAGAGAAATAAAATTAGGAAGAGACTTATTAACTACCACATTCACACAGAAACGAGCATAGACTAACCTAGATTTGGCGAGGGTAACAATGTCGAATGTGACATAGTGTACAAACAAGTTCTCGATCCATCTAAAGACCTGCTCGTCCTAAATCTCTAAAGGGAGACCATGCAAACAAACCCAAACCAGAGCCAAACGATTGAGCTCCACACTAGTGTCAAGTTTAGGTTTCCACTTGGAAAGCACCAAGAAGTTCTTACCATAAGTCCATGAGCCAGAGATGATGAATACGAGGTCATCCTCAGTAGTGAACTTAAACAGGAACAACCCACCAAGCATGACTGAAATATTGACACTTCCCTTAAGTTTCCACTATGAGTTCACTCAATGTCTAACCATGTCAATGGTTGGCCGAAAGGCCATAAACCTCCCAACTAAAGACAGATGAAGGGAGGAAACAATTTTGTCCATGACCATATCTGGCAAGTTGATTCCGGGCCTCACTCTGCCTGTGAGCCTTGAGGTTGAATGAACTCCAAAACATTGTTAGGCTAGCCGACTAAGGCAGTCTTCCAAGCACCATTTTGGGCTTTAGAGCTAGGATTCCCCAATCCTGAATTGGGTTTTCCATCATGGGGAACTGACAAAGTTGACACCTCCCCTTGAGCACCACCAATCTTAGCAGCAACAATGTCGCTCTTAACCGAGATGGGAACTCCCTGAACCGCTCCAACCCGAATAGTGACATCATTGTTCATGATCAGGTTAGGCTCCCCAACAAAGGTGATAGTCGCAACTATCCCAATGCCAGTCTTAGCTGACCCCACACCCTGAGAACTGAGTACTATCGATAAATCCAGACACATAGGCACCTTTAATGTAGGAGGAGGGTCGACATCGAGGAGGATTGGGCTCTCCGCAAAGGCCCTAGCCATGTGCGGCAGATCAGAGGAAGAAATTCAAAAAATCTTGGGTGGGAAAAGAGGGAGAGTTGAAGAGCATGAGATTGACTATCTAAGTTATAATACATTTGTTATTAAAGTATTACAAAATATACTTTCTATTTTTTATTAATTATAAATTGACTACTACAGACATACAAACAACTTCATATCTTTTTCTCTTAAACTTTTTATATTATTAAATAATTATAATTTTAAAAAATAAATAAAATTGATATTTTTAAAAGTTTGTAACAACTACAATTTGATTAAAACTTAAAGAGTTGTATACAAGTTAAAAAAGATAAGATAGAGAGACCAGTCAAAGTTTGTCAAATATTTTATGACTTCATATCTTTTTCTCTTAAACTTTTTATATTATTAAATAATTATAATTTAAAAAAAAAATAAAATTGATATTTTTAAAAGTTTATAACAACTACAATTTGATTAAAACTTAAAAAGTTGTATACAAGTTAAAAAAGATAAGATACAGAGACCAGTCAAAGTTTGTCAAATATTTTATGACTTCAAAAAATTGTAAAACGTCTGCCAAAAGTAAACTCTTTTAAGACTTTTCTTTGGATTGTCCTTCACGAACTTAACAAGGAAGCTCTGGGAGAAAACGATAGTTTCAGTGATGTCCCACAAGACAGAAAACCTTGTCTATTCAAGTTCATTGAAGTTTCCATTCTCAAAGAAAAATCAACAACTAGATTCCTCCCGCCAAAAAAACAGCCAAAACTTTAATTGACTCTGTACAATTATGGGTGGATTTGAAGTTGCCCGGATATGACATTCGAATTTTCTCTGCATCTTCCTTGCCTACTCAACTGTGACTTCACATATATTCTCTGAGAAGTTGCCCAACGCCTTCTGCGTAATACCCCTTCTCTTCTCAGCTAAGTAATCCATTGATATATTAGTGACCACAATTCTGAAGCAAATCAGTCAGCAGGTAGCGAAATATGGATTTAGATTCGCTCACCCCTCCAAAGTAAGTGTGCCCTTATGAATTCTTGTCTGGATTATAAGTTACAGATGTTTCTGTACTATACATTTGTTTTTCTTGTTATGTGTGAAGGGTTTGAGAGGTTTCATGAAATTGGTTATGATGGAATTTAGGGATTAGCTTGATAGAATAGCGACTTAAATTTTTTGTTGAGTGCTTAAATCTGAGTCTTCTTTCTGAAACTTTATGTGGGTTAAAGCTGAAAATCACTGATTCTTACAATAGTTGAACTTTCTTTTAATTTTAGGGATTCTAACCTAAAATGATTTGATATTTGTAATGCTCGCGGGGATAGATGGTACTGATTTGTAAAATTGTTTTTTCAGATTCGCTGCTGGTCATGAGAATGCAGCTTTTCTTACTTCGTCTGGAGTCCTGCACCAGGCATGGAAAGAGATATGTAGTATTTCTGCAAATAATGTGGATACTTCAGTTGTGAATGAGTATGGAAGCATCGTGTATGTGACCTTCCGTTCACTTGATGGAGAAGATTTCAATGTTGGAGATGACAGATATGGAGAGTGCAATATCCAGAATGACAACACAGTTTTCTCTGCCAACCTCAAGGGTGATGATGGCAAGTCTGCCCTTGTTTACAAGGGAGCTCTCAACCGATTCTTGCATACCCTGCAAAGTTCAAATTTAGAAGCCCGGGTAAATTAATCCTATCTATTCCGTAGTTGTACTATTAGTTTTTGGATTTGATTGGATGAGTTTTTTTAGCATCAACGTTTCGGATCACACTCCGTAATCTATTTTGTAGTTGCTCTTCCATGTATGCCCTTTTTTATGGAAACCCAGTTCTTAAATTTAAATGTATTGAAGGTTATTTGTTTGTTCCAACAGATGCAGAAGTTTGGTAACCAAAAACAGGAACAAGCCATTCTATTTGTGGGTCATTCCATGGGAGGTGCAGTAGCAACCCTGGCCACTCTCTGGTTTCTGGGAAAAAGGTTGAGAAACATCTTCCCTTTTTGCATTACATTTGGTTCACCATTGGTAGGAGATGCTAGTCTTGGGGAAGCAATTGGGCGTGAAGATTGGTCTGGCAAATTCTGTCATGTGGTTTCCCAATATGATATTGTTCCTAGGATGCTTCTTGCACCATTTGAATCAATTTCTGAACCCTTGAATGTAATTGTGCCCCATTGGGGGAGCATAACTGGTATTGACTCCATTGCTGCATCAAATCTTTCTATTGAAGAGGCTTGCACACGTCTTTGTGACAGTGTCATGAAGTTCACATCTACAATAGCTAAAAATTACCGAGGAGAATCTCTTCTCAGAAGCCCATTTAGACCCTTCGGTAGTTATATATTCTGTTCAACCCAAGGTGCAGCTTGTATTGAGGACCCTGAAGTTGTGTTGAAGATGTTACATTTCACTATGCAAAGCACAGAAGAGAAGTCTGTTGATAAACTTGCAGGCTCCTGCATTTCTTATCACACAGGCTATGGCCAAATGTTGGAAAATATCACTGAATGCTTATTTAATGAGTTAAACATTGCAAACCCCATCTCAAACTCATCTTTTGAGATGGGAATAGCTATGCAAATGGAAGCAATTGGTGTTGGGGCTCAGGTAATCTCATTAAATCTACCTTTTTTCTTTTGTATGTAGCATAGTAACATGGCCATGTAAAACATAGATTCAGTCTCTACAAATTGATTTTTGCCATAGGGTTTTCGTTTCACTTCAGTTTCTCTCTGTCTGGATTTAGCCGAGTCTTTGTTTGTTATTTTAGCATTTGATTTTGTGTCATTTGAATAGAATAAAATTCTTTTAATGTTCCTGAAAGAAAAATATAATTTATAGAACAGACCTTACTATTTTTTCTCTGTGATGTGCCTGTCTTCACAAATGAATGCTAGGAATGTTTATTGTCAAAACAGGATAGGGAAAAACATATCATATTACTGATTCTCCAATGACTCGGTGTAATCTACAAGCTACCCACCAATCTGATTAACCAACAGAATTCTATGCAAGCCATGATTACAATGTTAGTACTAGTATAGTGAATACTTGAAAATGTTATTGTCAAAGATATGCAAAAGCATATGAAATTACCGATTCCCCAATGACTGGGTGCAATCTACAAACTAACCACCGCACTGTTTCACCAACAGACTTCTTTCCAAGCCATGATTAGATTTTAGTACTAGCAAGTGCCTGTTGCATTCAGATTCAAAAATCAAAAATCAAAATGATACCTCTATATGCCACATATTGATCACCAGTTGCAATTAAGCCTGGCTACACATCATTTTGGTAGAGTTGCATTCTTTACTTTGTTTCCATTTATCACCTTTTAGACAGATGAAATGAGTTCCTTGTTATTGTCATTTCCTTCGTTTAGATACAGATTGATGAACTTTCTCTAACTTTTTTAAGCAGAATGAGCATGCCCTTTTGGCTCTCAGAAAAGCTGGGGAGGTGAAAAACAAGCAAGACATGAACACTGCTGAACTAAACTACAATTTGAGCGAGAACCAAAGTAATATGGCAGAGCTGGAATGGTACAAATTGTGTCGTAAGGCCAGTGGCTACTATGATTCTTTCAAAGACCACAATGACAAGAAAGATTTTCATGCTGATGCATGTAGAATAAAATTGGGAAACTTTTGGGATGAGATAGTTAAGATGGTGGAGAACCATGAATTGCCCAGTGACTTCCAATGCCAAAATAAATGGATAAATGCTGGCAATACATATAGGAAACTGGTGGAACCTCTGGACATTGCACACCACTATAAACATAAAGGAGATGGAAGCTATCTTTCACCAGGGGTAAGACCCCATCGTCATGCAATTCTAGAGAAATGGATGAAGGACAAAGAACAAACTCGAATTGGTAGGACTAAGAAGCCTCGCACAAAGTTTTCATCCTTAACCGAGGATTCCTGTTTTTGGGCTCATCTGGAAGAGGCTTGTAAAACCCTAGCAAGTCTCCAACAGGAGCAAGAGCAATTTCAAGTCATTAACTCCGATCTGAAAGGAAACCTTGAAAAGTTTGAAGATTATGTGGTGGGCATGATCAAACTTCGTAGTATTTCTGCTGAGGTTTTCTTGGAGGGCAGTAGCTTCATGAAATGGTGGCATCAGTACAGACAACTTCAACTTCAATCTCCTTCCTGGCGGTCAGACTCTCCTTTGTTCAATTTCATGGAAGGAGAGAGTTGGAAGTCGGAAATTTAGAGGAAAGAGTTTGCCCATTTCTCTTGTTTTTTTCTGCAAAATGTTTCTCTTTCCAATCTAGACAAGTCTGTTTCAGATTTATAATATTGATAAATGGGCTCCGATCTGTATATGGAGTTCTTTGAGTTTAGATTTGTTTGAATGTAACTGGGTCCATATGTGAGGGACTATTTGTAATAAATCAACACTCCTGTGCTTTTTTTAAAAGCCCTCTAATGAATGCCAATTTCATAGAAAATGCTCTTTAAAAAATAAATAATTAATGTTATTCAATTTAAAAGAAGATAATGATGATGCTGCTGTGAATTCTCTCGGGGTGATCTTGTATCGTCTGATTTTTTTTTTTGAATATGTGACATTTATAATTTTTTTTAATAGAAATGGGACTATTCAACAAAAATTTTAGTTTTTATTTTTAATTAGATTTTTAATATTTATTTATTTTAGTTGAGATTGGAAGAGATGTAAAATTATGCTCCACTAGGTCAAAAGATAAGGAATATTAGTAATTTATTAAATGATAATTAGAATACTGATAATAATTGTGTTTCAAGAAATGTCTACTCTGGATAATATATTATTTTCCAAGTATCATTGATGGGCAACCCATCTTATTTTGTTTTTATATGGAGTTGATACATCTAATATATAATTTAAGATTGTTAGACAGTTTATTTTATTTTGTTTATGTATATTTAAATAGGAATAAAAAATAAATTTTAAACATTATATATTTATTCAAAAGATCTATAATAAAAAGACAAATATTTAATATTCTTGCATTGTAGTAACAAACAAGTATAAATGTAAATATTTTTAAGCATATTGTAGTATTTTATTATTTCAAATGAATAAATATCTTAATTAGATTATTTTAAATTAGTAATATAAATTACAATTAAAATTATAATCTAAGTATTATTGTTGAGTTAGTTCATCGTATTTTGTTTATTTATACTTAAATAGGAATAAAAAAATGAAAAATTAAAGATTACATATCTATTCAAAAATATTTATAATAAATAGACAAATATTTAATATTCTCACATTAATGTTGATTGTAGTAACAAACAAATATAAATACTAATTTTTTTCAACTATAATAGAATATTTTATTATTTCAAAAGAATAAAGATCCTAGTTGGATTATCTTAAATTAATAATATAAATTATAAACTAAAATTAATTATAATTTGAGTATTATTGTTGGGGTAGTTCATCCTATTTTATTTTTTATATTAATCAACAACAAAGCAAGGGTGTTGACCCTTACAAAACCACATCCATAAGGCATAAAACTATCAACACACTAACATCAACCAAAAATATAAATTAAAAATAGGAATACAAATAAAATATTAAACATTATATATTTAGTCAAAAGGTCTATAATAAATGAACAAATATTCAACATTCTCACATTAATGTTGATTGTAGTAACAAACAAATATAAATATAAGTGTTGATATTATTTAAAGTATAATGTAGTATTTTATTATTTAAAAGGAATAAAGATCTTAGTTGGATTATCTTAAATTAGTAATATAAATTATAAGTTACAATTAACATAGGTGAATTAGAACAAGTTGTAAACTTCAATTTTGTTAATGAATAGGCGTGTTCATCAGTTTCTATTAATAATAAAATATATACATATTCACAAAGAAAGATAGGACATAAGGTCACTCCTCGGAGTTCACATGGGTAGTGGTTGGAAAGCTAATGAACAACAACAACAACAAAAGATACTAAGTGGTGAGAGAAATACCAGTGGGAGGTTAAGGGGAGCCCAGGTCATACTAAGTGGTGAGAAAAATACTAGTGGGAGGTCAAGGGGAGGCCCAGTCACCCCGGTCATCAGATTTTCCCCATATATTAATGGAGTCAAGGGTTACGTCAGGAACATACCACCTCTCATTTGTCTTATCATCTCTCTCATCTTTATTTGTCTTCATTTTGCATCAAAGAAATAGCTAAGGTCGTACAAGGGAGCCACTTCAAGGATGTAGGCCAACCAATTTTGCCGCCAATCAATGACCATCTACTACCACCACCAATTGACGACCCACCCCATCTGAAGGCCACTCAAAGGTAGTACCTCCTAGTGGAGGTGAGGTAGAGTGATGCCAAGTCAAATTGTTCTTGCTGCTTGAGTGGTGGCAAGGAGTTGGGATCTGGGGGATTGCGAGTTTCGTGTTGAGAAATTTTGATTGCATCATTGGCCATGAGACAAAGAACAACTATGGAAGCAAAACACAACACCACTTTGTTGGCTTGGATTTGAATCTATAACCTAAAATAAATGAAAGTTTTGGGAAAAAGTAAAACATTTGTCTCAACTACAAGAATCCCTCATCTTTCCACAAAGAGAACAAGATCTCCTCCTTGGAAGCATGTCGTATTGGGTATACTTGAAAGGGATGTGACACAAACCCTCAAAAAGAGCCATTTTCCAAGAGAAGGGTTCTGGTTGGAAGGGGCAAAAAAAATCATGAATACAACTCCAGAGTTGTTCAATGTATCAAAAAAAACTAGAAAAGGTGCTTGAAGGACTCATGTTGTCCACAAAATGGAAAATGAGGGCCTGGAATGCCAATATGTTGAAAGCAAGATCCCAAAAGTAATCCTTGGAAAATAATACACCAAGGAAAGTGGGCAAGCTTAAGTTCAATGACCACAAACGAGATGTTATAAAACTGGTGTTGCCAAACTAATAAAGGTGATTGTAAATGCCATTATAAATTCAAAGCACACACCATATGAAGGTGTGGAGGAAGGCAATAATAACCCAAACATGGATTTTAGTTGTAGAAGCAATGTTGAGAGACCAACACTAGTCCTTGTTGGAAATATTCAGGAATTAACCGAGTTACTGAGAGGGGAGGGGTGAATCAGTAACTCCAAATTTTCTTTCAATTACAGATGTATTAACATGTGATTCACTTTAACCTTTGCATACAGAAAGCATGAAACTTAAAAGCATTCACAATAATGACACATAGATTTGGTTACCCAGAAACCTTCCAAAAGAAAGTAAAACTGGGGTGGGGATGAAACCCACAAAGCTTTAATACTACAGAATAAAGTTGGCCGGTTAAGGCTTACAATTTGATCACTTCTGATGATCTGCCCTGTTAGGAGCAATAAGGATTGCTAAATCCACCCTGTTAAAGGATTTACAAAACATACAATGAAGTATGCACTCGGTAAAGAGATTTTACAAAAGACTGTTAAGTCTACCCGGTTAAAGGATTTAGTACTGATTCACCTGTTAGGATGAAACAGTAGATCTCTTGCTTTGCAACTGGATTGCTGATTGAGATTCGCTGATGTACTGATCACCTTCTGTGATGAATTTGTCTTTGCTGTTCCTTATACTGCTGAAGCCTTCTGTAATTCGCTTATCTCTGCCTTTCTTTTTCTTTCACATAGGTTTCATCATTCATACATCTTTACATTTTTACAACATTGTTTATATACAAGTCTTAAACAATTAATTACAATTACAATTACACAGTCGGCTTGACAAATAAACATAAGTGCTACTAAGTCGGCCCAAGTATGGTTACACGGTTCCTGCAAACTGACTCGGTGACTTTCTGATACTCGGCGTCCACTGCATTACTCAGCATCGTCATGCACTCGGTAGAAGTGAAGGCACGGTTCATACTGATCACTCGGTAGGTTTTGAACTCGATAAAAACTGGTGACTCAGTAGACATGATGTTACTCGGTTTACACTGTCCTGTTCGGTTTGTACTAACTTGCTCGGTTTGCACTGTCTGCTCAGTTTGCACTGTTTGCTCGGTTTGCACTGTTTGCTCGGTTTGCACTGTTTGCTCGATTTGCACTGTTTGCTCGGTTTGTACTGTCTGCTCGGTTTGCACTGTTTGCTCGATTTGCACTGTTTGCTCGATTTGCACTGTCTCCTCAGTTTGTACTGTTTGCTCGGTTCGCACCCAGAATGCAAATAAGTGTTGTCACTAGTGGCAATTCTGCTTAATGCCAACAATCTCCCCCTTTGGCATTAGTGACAAAAACACTTATTGGCCAAAACTTATAAACACAAATCATGCTGAGTTTTATTTTGATTTTTCAAAATTTGTCTTTGTTATAGGGCTTTATACATTGTCTCCCCCTTTCAATGTGCTAACTGTTTCTATACAAATCTTCTTCTATACATATCTCTCCTTCTATACATATCTCCCCCTTTTTGACGATAATGCCAAAGGTGTGTATACAAGTTATTTACAGAGAGAATCCAAAATTTGATAGAAAATCAGAATGTACCTTCATTATTAGTGCCAGGGTTCTGTCCCAACTTTCTTGCAGGATTTTACATGTTTGTATAGCAATTTGGACTTCTGCAGAGAGTTCAATCATGTGATCTACTATAGAGAATTGATTGTCATGAATCAATGTTTTGGAATGTTCAATGTGCTTATACATTGTATTCATGATGGGAAGGATCATGTGTTGGATGTCTAGCAGTGTGGACCGGATCCCTCTGTCTTCTTTCAGTAGATCAGACTGCATATTTGATAGGTGTGAGATTTTCATGTGATGAGCAGAGCTTGAACTTGGTTCAAGTTGCAGCTTCTGTATGCTAATCTTCATATCCTCATCCATTTTATTCATTTTATCCTTAACATCCTTTGTGAACTCGGCAATATTGCACAATCTGGCCAAAAGAGAGGTAGCATTCGAATAGATAGATTCAGTGTTAGACAAAACTGAAGACAATTCCACTTGGTTAATAGCTATGTGCTGAGCAATGTGCTCAAGAACTTTATTGTTGAATCTCTTTTCGGCTCTTTCAACTAACTTTTCTGTCCCGGATGAATCCTCATTGTATTTCTCAACTGCTTCTGCTAACTGTAACAAAACATGTTGGGAGGAGTCTACTTTAATGCCTAATGCATCAGACAAAATGTCCTTAGCATCCTTGATGATTTGATACTCCTTGTCTCTCTCCTCTTTAAGTTTCTTTTGTTTTGCTTTCCTTTGGAGGATCTCACCTATATTTTGCATTTGGTCCGCTGATAGATTTGCAAAATCTAATGTAGGAATCTCTATCTCTTCATCTAGGTCTATATCCTCTACTATATTTTTACCCAAAAATTTTATACTCGGTAGAGCCTTAGGCTTATCTGTACTTAATGCTTTGGTAATAGTGACAGTAGATAAAGTAGGGCTAGCTATAGAGACTGGCATACTTTCTACTGGAGAACTTAAGATATTTACACTTGAAGATTCAAAAATTGGAAAACTTACTGCTGGAAAACTTGATGGTGCAGGAGACTGCAGCTCGGTAGAAGAAATGGTAGCTGCTTCTGTTGTTGCTAGGGATGATTGGACAAATGTGGAAGTTGTCACAACCATGCTTGAAGGTGTCTCCGGGCTGGATGTAGAAACTTTCACTGGAGAGGTAGGAAGGGATGCAATGACTTCTGCTGCTATCCTCACAGTATCATCTACCTCAGTGTCTTCTTCTTGTTCATCACTGTCATCTTCAATATCTTTTATTATGACTGTTTCAATACTCGGTTGGTGAAGGTGGTATATGTTCTTCCAGTAGCATTTGCAGCCTTCACAACCGATTCAATATTGTTGATCAAAATCAAACAAGTATTGAACTTCAATGTCATCTTATTTTCATTTTCTTTTAATGCTTTCTTTACTTCATCATTTTTCAAGCTCGGCATCAACTGTCTCAGGTTTTGATCAAATATATCTATCACAGTTTGCTTTGCATTGCTCCATCTCATTTTTATTGGATTCAATAGAACTGCTGGAACCTGTGGGGCAATTTCTTCAGGAGAGTATTTCCACTGTCCCATCTTCTCAATAACAGCATCTTCTATTTCCTTCTGTTTTGTTTCCGATCTGGTTTCATATCTTAAGGATTTTATGTTACTTACTCCAGATCCTGATCCGTCTCTAAAGAGTTTGAGCTTTTCTTGAAGGTTTAGAGGAGGCCTTTTGAATACTATGTCTTTATCTGCCTTTTCTGCCTTGTCTGCCTTGCCTCTTGTATTTCTTCTTGTAAATACAGCAGTAGGAGGCTTAGGTGCCTTAGTAATAAATACCTTTCCTTTCTTCTTTGCAGGTTCTGGTTCCTCTGTTTTCTCATCCTTTTCCTCTTCTTCTTCATCTTTTTCCTCTTTGTCCTCGGTTATCATTTGCATTTTGGCTATCCTCTTCTTTCCTTTGTTTACCGCCTGTGGAAGCTTTATGCTTAGTTCAATTCTCACCTTAGCTTCATCATATGTTCCAAAATATGGAGCTTTGGGATTGACAGGCTGATTAAGAAGAGCTTCAATGATATCCTTGGTTTCATCAATATTTACCTCATAAGGAAGAGGTTTTACATATACAGTCCTTGGTTTAACTGCTTGAATATATACATTATCACAATCCACCATAAAACAAATGTCGTCTTTGTAATCTTCCACCAACTTCTGTGGAATCTGGAATCTGTCATTCATTTTCTCTTTGAAAGAATCAAAATAATTGTCCATGATGCTTTCAAAATTTTCACCCATTTCTGAGATGTATTCATTTATTTCATAGAGGACTAGCACATCTTTTCTCCATACAACTTTTCCTTTAGAAGGGAAGAATTTCAGAACATAGAAGAATAAACAGACCAACAAGGATCCAAACTTACATGGATTGTTCTTGGAAGTTTTAATGCTTTCCATATTTTTGTTAAACAGCTTTAACAATAAGTCTGCTAGGTCAAATGTTAAGTTATTCTTGACCACTTTGTATGCTAGGTCAATAGCTTCACAGGAGACACTGTTCTGTCGACTAGAACTGTAAATCTTATGGGCAATAATGTGTGTACCAAACTTCAGTTCAGCATCGGTAATGCTACTAACTTTCATGCCTCTACCGTCCCACTCGGCTAGGGTTTTCTTCTCTAGTTCCGTCCGACCTAGGGTTTTGGTAGTTTTAGCTTTGTTCAACATGGGAAGACCGGTGACTTGATGAATCATCCTCTTTGTGATCTCTATAGGTTGCTCAAGCCAAATCTTGCCATCATGTACACGACTGAGAATGTATCTAACCCATTTATCTCAAAAGTTTCGAGGTAGATGTGCAATGTGAACTAAACCTTTATCTTCCAGATGTTTGTGCTCGGGTTTCAGAATACCATCCACACATAGTTCTTCACGCACAATATCTAGTTCTAGGTTCCCCATTTCATGAATAGAACAGTTGAAATGATTGCGGATATCGTTAATAAGTAGTACCTTAGGAGGAATCTGAGATTGAGCTCCGTTCGGATCTAGGGCTACTGCAATTGCGGGCACGATCTTGAAATCTGGTGCTTTCCACTCCCCTTGGACTAACATATCAGATCCTTTCTTTGCTGAAGTGCTGGATGATGCCATGATAGCTCACAGAAAATTCCTTTCGCAAAAGTATTGAATCGCTGGGTTGCTCTTGAAATTATCTGCTCTCAAAGTGCTAAAGGTTCGCAGTGAAGAATGAGTTCGATTACTTGCTTTTTGTTTACAACTCTGTCATTAATGCTCATTTCAAATTAGGGTATGAATTCTGACAGACTGTCACCCACTAAGAATTAATTGCTTGGTAGAGACTTTGCAACTCGGTGAACTCGGGAATTCATATTGCTTTGACCTCGCTCGGTAAAGACGGGTACCGACCTTGCTCGGTGAAGACTGATACCGACCTCCCTGTGATCTTACTGCATCTTGCATGCTGATTTAGATCTTTCTTTTAATTCGGTTCTGGAACTGCTTGAAATTGGTCTATGAGAATATAGTTCCAGTGCTTTCTTGGAAATTTAGTTTGAGTCGGTAGAGCCATCCATTCCATTACTTGGAGTGGATTGCTCGGTAGCTTTAGGAATCCATTTTTGTCTTACCTGTTTCTTGACCTTAGTTGCTTCATTCTTCTTTCCATCTTCAACTTCACTAGCATTCATGCAGTTTCTGGCTATGTGACCGAGTTTAGTGCATTTGAAGCATCTTACGGTAGTATCTCTTTTCCTTAGATGATGTTTTATGCAATTCATGCCAGTGTGTCCATATTCTCCACAGTAATGACATCTACACCAGGTGTTGTAGTCCCATCCAAACATTGCTTTCATAATTTGTTCTGCTGGATTAAATGTCTTGGATCTGCACTCGGATGCCTTGTGACCCTGTTTGTTGCATTTGTGACAATTACCTCTGAATCTAGGTTTTTCCCTGCATTCATTTGCTTTGTGACCAGGTTGATTGCAGTTGTAACATTTTCCATTGAATTCTGCTTTTTCATTATTCCAACATTTATTTGAAGTATGTCCTATTTTACCACAATGATTACAAGTAGGTTTTTGATTTCTTTGAGTACCTTGCTTAGAAGATTCGCCTTCTCCTTTGTATCCAAGTCCTGCTTTTCCTTTTTGCCTATGAAGATTTCGGTCATATAGCTGATTCAGGTCTTCTTGACTTTTCAGCATTCCTTCATTGATTTATTTTTCAGCATTTAGGTCATCCACCAATCTTAGATTGATTTCCTTTTCAGATCTTAGTTCTTCTCTTGTGCTTTCTATTTCTGATCTTAGATTCAGAATTTCCTCATTTGTATGAGAGATCTGATCAATTAGGTTTTCTAGCTGAAGGGTTTTATTTTGGACTTCAATGTTTCTTCCTTCTAATTCATCTTTCAACTTGTTTCTTTGTTCCAAGATCTCACAGAATCTTGTAGAGTGTAGTTCTTGTTCTCTTTTCAATTTTCTCACTTCTTCCTGCAGAGATCCATTCTTTTCTAGGAGTTCTTTGACAGCATTGTTTGCTTCATCTGAGTTATTTGAGGGAAAAAGATCTTCAATCTTTTCTTCAATGTAATTCTGATCATTCATCTGATTTGCAAGTTCCTTCCTTCTTCTTAGGGATTGGGAAAGATGTTCTTTTGCTTCTTTGAGTTTAGCTATGGCCATTTCCAGATCTAGCTTTTCATTTTCAATCACCTTGTTCAGTTTGAATACCTCCATTGTCCTGGATCTTTGCTCAAGCTAGTTAAGCTTTATCTTGAGAACCAATGCTACTCTGATACCAATTGTTGGAAATATTCAGGAATTAACCGAGTTACTGAGAGGGGAGGGGTGAATCAGTAACTCCAAATTTTCTTTCAATTACAAATGTATTAACATGTGATTCACTTTAACCTTTGCATACAGAAAGCATGAAACTTAAAAGCATTCACAATAATGACACATAGATTTGGTTACCCAGAAACCTTCCAAAAGAAAATAAAACTGGGGTGGGGATGAAACCCAGAAAGCTTTAATACTGCAGAATAAAGTTGGCCGGTTAAGGCTTACAATTTGATCACTTCTGATGATCTGCCCTGTTAGGAGCAATAAGGATTGCTAAATCCACCCTGTTAAAGGATTTACAAAACATACAATGAAGTATGCACTCGGTAAAGAGATTTTACAAAAGACTGTTAAGTCTACCCGGTTAAAGGATTTAGTACTGATTCACCTGTTAGGATGAAACAGTAGATCTCTTGCTTTGCAACTGGATTGCTGATTGAGATTAGCTGATGTACTGATCACCTTCTATGATGAATTTGTCTTTGTTGTTCCTTATACTGCTGAAGCCTTCTGTAATTCGCTTATCTCTACCTTTCTTTTTCTTTCACATATGTTTCATCATTCATACATCTTTACATTTTTACAACATTGTTTATATACAAGTCTTAAACAATTAATTACAATTACAATTACACAGTCGGCTTGACAAATAAACATAAGTGCTACTAAGTCGGCCCAAGTATGGTTACACGGTTCCTGCAAACTGACTCAGTGACTTTCTGATACTCGGCGTCCACTGCATTACTCGGCATCGTCATGCACTCGGTAGAAGTGAAGGCACGGTTCATACTGATCACTCGGTAGGTTTTGAACTCGGTAAATACTGGTGACTCGGTAGACATGATGTTACTCGGTTTACACTGTCCTGTTTGGTTTGTACTAACTTGCTCGGTTTGCACTGTCTGCTCGGTTTGCACTGTTTGCTCGGTTTGCACTGTTTGCTCGGTTTGCACAGTTTGCTCAGTTTGCTCGGTTTGCACTGTCTGCTCGGTTTGTACTGTTTGCTCAGTTTGTACTGTCTTCTCGGTTTGCACTGTTTGCTCGGTTTGCACTGTTTTCTCGGTTTGCACTGTCTGCTCGGTTTGTACTGTTTGCTCGGTTCGCACCCAAAATGCAAATAAGTGTTGTCACTAGTGGCAATTCTGCTTAATGCCAATAGTCCTTCCACCAAGGCTTGATTATATGAATGCCAATTTTGTGTATCATATCCAAAGGAAGAGTCAACAAGAAAATGTCAAATGTCTCTATCTAGCTATAAGAACTGATTCTAAATTTTTAAATTCTCCCCTAGAATGAAAGTTCATAATTGAGGCATACAAATGATCTTTTTGTGAAACCATTGGGCATAAACCCAAGGTAAATAAGCTAGAGAGAGCCCTCAAATTTGAATACGTCGAAGGAGCCCATCTCTAAAAATAGAATCATCCTACCAAAGGCAAGGCTTAATGGATTCCCAAAGCATGTAGATGCTTTTGGCAAAAAAAGTACCCTCGATATGGATCATGTCTTTCAAAACTAGAAAGGTTTGAAATCTAATCCCCTTCCAAGTAGGCCAATTGGTTAGAAAACTAGAGGAAATGCAATGTTTGAGGAGAATTTTCCATGCTTTGTTCCCACAAATAACACACATAATCCTTTTGACACAAAGAGTCAACCTTTTCCGCTAAGTGTAAAGAATCCCAAAACCCCTTGAGTCCCGTGGGAGAAAAAAAAAACTCCCAAGCAACATAATGAAAATCCTTGTGGGCTTCTAAATAGGCCAACAAAAAATCACAAAGAAGCTTCTCAAGATTCATATAAGAAGCTTTAGATAGGTCCCAATAGGAAGAATAATACACATGAGTGGCAACAATATTTTTAGTACAAACCTAAAATTTACCAAGTAATGAAAGTGGCTTGATGATCAAGTAGGAAAGGTTTTTTTAATCTTGGTGAGGACCACATTCTAAAGGTCGACTAGAGTAGCCTAAAAATCAAAGGGAATACCCAAAAATTAAAATATTTCTCCTTGACCAACCTATTTCTAGCCAAAACTAAAATGTCAAGGAGGCACAAGAAGGATGGACTGATCATTGCACCGAGTCTTATGTCTTTGCATAGCTGGACTAGAATTCAAATAATGTTTTTGAAGAATTAGAGGTCATCTTTGATATTTTGATCATCATCAATAAGAATGAGAAACAAGTCATCCACAAAATGGCCATTAACTGACTGGTTAGATGACACGGGTAGGGAAATTCTTCTAACGCTCTTAGAGGAGATAACTTTGTTGGAAACTATAATTGAAACAATTGTTATATTGTCATTGATGTCAAACCTTAATTGGTAAGACAGTTGCTATCTAGTAGAGTACCATATCTTTTGATTGATTAAGAGGATTTGAAAAGAGGAGATAACAAGAGGACCTAAGGAAAGGTTGAGTTATCTAATACTTCAATGGGTACTTGATTAGTTGGAACATTGACAAGGTAATATGTTATTTATCTTTAACACCAAGTGGAGAAGAAAGAATGGAAACATAGGCTTAATCGAGCAAAAGTGAAGAAATTTAGTTTAAGCCATGTGATGCTAGTGTTGACCGAGCGCCAGTATATGCCAAAAAAATCTAGTGTCGACCGAGCATCAGTAATTGTAGAATGATAGATAATGAATCGAGAAAAGGTAGTGTTTGCCAAGAAGGAAAGTTTTAGTGATGATCGAGATATCTAGTAATGACTGAGGAGATGAAAATAGTATTGACTGAGTGTCAGTAATTTACCATTTGTGAAAGAATGAGAATCCCAACCGACATAGTTGAACTCTTAGGATATGTAAAACATGTTGAAATTATTAATGAATGGTAAACCGTTTTATTATGAATTCAAAGAGAAGTTTGAATATGTATCTAGAAGGAAAAGTAGGAAAATAAAATGATGGAAAGATTCGATGAATCTGACCTAAACCTAAGATCTATGGAAGAGATTAAG